>VXBZ01002888.1:133281-160691 GCA_013399135.1 Heliornis fulica
CAGGAGATCAGAATTCCCTAATTCCCTAAAATGTTTCAATGCATCTTGAGGTATTATTTTTCCAATGCCTTTACCCACCTACTCTTAATAAGAAGTGCTCCTTTGTGTTAATGTTATTTTTTTGTCTTTCCTCTCAGCTTATTCCCCTGCCCCCCCAAGAGTCAAAAGAAATCACGGAGAAAGAAAGAAAAAATAAATCAGTGTAGCTACACAGCTGTTAAAAAGTCTGCCTGGGTTAAAACACACATAGATGAGTAATATCTTAACCTCATGTGATATTTTAAAGATGCAGCTAGATCTGGTACATTTGATGAGCTTTACCTGAAAAGCCAGAGAACCAAATAAACACCTGAAAGAAAAGGACGATCAGGAAGGAAGCCCTAATGACATCATCTAGTTTTTAATAGAGGAGAAAGTCACAGAAGTGGGAGTGCAACTGCACAACTGTGACTTCCAGAAAAGATTTTTCAGCAGTTGTGCTGAGAGGTCACTTCTGATTAAGACCATTTGATTCGACAGGGACTCAAATAAAAGCCAACAAAAAAAAAAAAGCCACATGTTTCTAGATTTTTCTTCTGTACTTTAGAGCTTGCCTGTCAGAATGTCTCTCAAAATTAAAAATGAGGCTCAATATCTCAGTGGGACCCAAAAAGGAAAAAAATAAAAAGAAAAAAAAGGGGAAAAAAAAAGAAAAAAAATGAGTAATCTTTGAACAGCTTCAGTGCCCTAATATATCATTGGGAAATGGATGTAAATAGACAATGATGGTGATGCTGAAAAAAATTATGCTACCATCCTCCTTTTCAAGAGTCCTATATATTCAGTTGGGAATAAACCATATGGTTTATCCTAATTTAGCATGGATGATCCTATAGATATTTACTCAGTGGAATTCCAAGAGGGAAGCAGTAAGTATTTTTTCCAGCTACTCTAGTGAATTAAATCACACAGATACAAAACCAAGAGGTGAGTGTACAGAAGTGCCAAAAGCCTTGTTAAAAGGATCTCCTCCCCAGAAGACCCACTGGACCACCCTGAAACATTCCTAGCAAAAAGCCTCTCGTTGTAGCCCTGAGATCTTGAAACTCAGAGAGATTCTCTGGTAAGTGTTGCTCCAATCCAGCTCCATATTAACAGGCTCAAAGATTATCATTTCACATGGAAATTAGAACATATGTACATCTCGTGTATTTGTTTTCTTCTCAATCTTGGTTATGTGCAAACATTTGCAATGCAACATGATTGATGTGCAGCATGATGCCCTTTTGTAATTGCAGTAATTAAACATTTGGCCAAACTGCTGAAATCAGGGGTATGTGATGGAACTGTAGTTTGGGGGAAGAGCAAAATACCACTTTGTTGCTGCAGGCACACTCATTCCAGATAGGTTTGGAGCACTACTCAAACAGAAGCTGTTGTTTGCACGGGGCTTCAGCAGAGGTTCCCTACAACCGGAATTGCAATTTGCACGTTAGCATCCCAAGTCTGGGAAGCATGCAGGGATCACTCATAGATGATGTAAGATGCAACTATCCAAAAGTGATGTAAGCACTATGCCTGGTCAATGCACTCCTACACATATGACCTATCTTCATTTCATCATGCATATGCAGTATTTGTGCTAGACTGAGCCCCCTCCTCACAAGAATAGAGATATTTACTTGCTGCTTCACTCCAGCGCAATTCCACCCTCCCTGACAACAGACTCTGATCCAAGAATTGCAAACCTTCACAACTTACACTGTGAATTTCAGTTTAAGGGAACAAAACAAGCCAGAAAAGAAAACATAACAATCTAAATTGCATCTGAACCAAGAAGTAGCTCAGACTGTAGTATCACATCCTGACACCCATGACTACGAATCTGGAAATGCATCCAAACCCTGTGGCTCAAACCCATCCTTATTCACAGCTGCAGTTTTCACATAGTTTCGACACAAAAACAGCAACATTAGCCACCCACACAGGTCAGGAAGTCCTCTCAACCTTGTTCACAAATCTGCTCCTATTTTTGAGTCTGGAAATGCACCATCATCCTTCTCCAGTCATCGCCCTATCAATCTCCCCAACTCCTGCGAACTTGAGGACTGAAAGATTTTTGCATGTACCTTAATGTGAAGGTCGTGAATTTTGACCTTCCTTGTTAATAGAATACAACTACACAGAACCTAAATTAGAGATGAGTCCCACCATGTTACAACCATCACCCTGTGGGCAACAATCTCAGAGATACATTTAAATCAGTAAACTGGGATGTTTGCCCAGAAACAGGTACCCACCAAACCAATGAATGACCCATCAAATGGGAATCACACCACACACTGTCCTTCAGCAAGAGACACCTCAGGCTGACAACTGCCTGAACTAAATCAGTTCATTTTAAGCACATGTGCCAAGACCTGCAATTTTCAAAGAGAGACCAATGTTGTCACAGTCAGAACTGCACACATCTTGGATAGCAGAGCAAGGATCTCAGCTGCAGAAACAGTTCTGATTCCAGTCAATGACACAACCTTTCAGCCACTGATCTAGATACCAGGCAGCATTAACAGATCATCCTAAATTAAGAGCCTGCTGCTTGACAAACCACTGCCTCTTTGTCAGCAAAGGACTTTTCAATCATAAAATGGGTGATTAAAGAAAGGTGGCTGACCCATCTTTGGCAAGGGATATGGTCTGTGCAAAGGAGGATGCATCAGGAATTACTCCCCAGAGCATGGTTATTAGATGGGTAACATACCCAAACCCTGGCGCAGTGGGCATAACAAGGCAGAACAGAACTGCCAAGCACTGGGAGATGGCTCGGGGGGGAGGATTCCCAGAAGTGGTGCAGCAAGCAAGAGTCTTCCCCTAAACAGGCCATCTGATCACATAGAGATCAGCAACCAAGTCAGCACTGTGTTCAGATTTCAGGTCAAAGCACTGGGTAAGCTGTGTGGACACACCGCGCCGTGGATCTGCACGCGGCTAAACCTCATCTCGTGAATCACTGCAACAGCTCGCAGCAAGTGAAGGCAAATCAGGCAGAACACAAGCAGCATGTTACAGGGCTCAGAGATAAAACCAGTTGCACAGGCTTCCACGGATGATGTGCACATCCCATCCTCTATTTTAGGGCAAGTGACTCAGTCCTGCTAAGCTGCCATGTTGAATTGTCTCCACTGGTGCAAAGGACAGTGCATCACACTGGACTTCAGTACTGCTATGCATGAAGCAGTTGGAAGATGACTTTGCAATTAAAAATGTTAAATGCAGCAACAAGCTTATTATTAATGTGCATCTCTTCCCTCCAAGGATCCCCAACTGCTTTTAACTTCAATGATCTGAAGTTGAAATTAACACTCCTCATACAAAGGTATCAGAATAATTCATTTTCATAAAAGAAGAGGAAACAGCCCTGTTATACTTTCCAGTGGGAACATCTAAACTGAACATTCAGGTGTTAGGCTCTAAGGACCAGTAAAAGAATGTGGAAAGAGAGCCAGTGGCAGACAGAAGGACAAATAAAAAATCCAGAGCAGCACATCCAACAAGTACCAATCTCCTGCATTTAATTCCTCAAGAGCACGAAGCCACACAGACCCTGTCCCCAGCTCCATCACTGGTGGTGACAGCCACAGGGCAGTGGCTACAGACTCCCACCAGCTTCACACAGGCAACCAAGACATCAGAGCTGTCTAAAACCCAGCTGGCACCACCGAGGACCAAGAGACAGCCCAGCTCTAATCTCACACCAGTGTGTCACCTCTCTCCGTCATCACAACTCAGCTCCCACGCCTTCCTCATGTGCTTCCCACCCTCTGTGGTTACCCCTTTGAGCAGCAGGAATCTGAAGGCAGCTATACAGAGCCCCTAGGAGGTGGTGATGCATTATTAGCAACAGGAAAGTGCCTTCAGACACAGTCTTTCAAAGCCTTTGATAAACAGCCACAAAATATCAACCCTCTACAGCTCTGCAAGGTGCTCCACAAGGTAAACAAGCACATTTCCCTTCAGACTCTGTTGTGGTTGGTAGTGGAAAGACAATTTGAGGCACTGATTTTCTTCTCTGTTTTGCTGGTTTCCTTATAGACATCAGGTCTCTCAAGCCTTGCTTTCTGTCACTACCTCTGCAGTAAAGGGTCTGGTGAAGCAGTAAGAGCTCCTCAAGTCAAGGTCACCTCTCACTGCTGCACTGAGCAAGCAGGAAAAAATAAAATAATAAAAAAACCCAAAACCTCTGTTTTGTAAGCTGAGGTGTAAACTGAAGCAAGCAAGCACGAGGTGACTGACCATCACCAAATTACTGACAGAAGCACTATTAGAAACAGATCTGTACTCGAGGAATGAGGAAATAGGAACCCAGAGAATGTCACTGACTTTGGATCACAAATATATTCTCTTAATTGTGCTCTAACACACTCTGCTTTTGGTTTTTTGGACCTGTAGTGTTATCTTACTTTTTTTTTTTAATAACTGCAAAGTAATATTTGAATGTCTCCACCTTCTAAACCCTGATGAAAGTGTGCTCTCTGTAGTGGTGATATTCCCCATACTCTTGCTGTTGTTGCAGTCAGGTATTCTACACAAAGGTTCAGTTTGCTCACTAAATCCTGGCCTAGCCAAGAGCAGATCAGCAGCCATTGTGTACAGACTTCTCAGCAGTTTTGGGTTTTTTTTATTTTGCAAATCAAAAAACCTAGTTCTGTTTTCCATCTGTTTATGTTCCACCTTGTTGAGGTGGGTTTTTTTTTACTATTTAAATATGTTTTGATACTGCACAACCACCTCATCACACCTCTGCTTTGTGTTTACACAAGGTTTGTCATTCATAATCCTGTAAAACTGCTTCCTCCAATGTTACTTTCATGTGGTCCAAGTTTTTAACCCAGGATGCAGGACCAGACCCCGGGAAAACCTTAAACTCTCAAGCCTGGGTCCCTTTAAAAACAAAACAAATCCAATCTCAAACCAAAGATGACTAATACTCCCTTCCCAGGCTACCCGGTCAAAGGCGTCACTTTTCCTGCTCTAACAAAAGGAGCTCAGCTTTGGTGTAGAGTTTGCCTTTACACCTCTTCCCTTCTTTGTAAGAGAAGAAGGTGAGGAGACCAAGGTCTCCAGTGTGTCCTTAGCACTGCCCAACTGTACACCTCACCACAGCATTCGCCGGGGCTTTGCCATCTAGGAATCTAATGAATATAACTTCTTATTCCAAATCCAGGGAATTTTACAGTGTAGTATTTTGCAGGATACCACCTTTAGTTACAATTATTACATACAAAACCATGTAGAAGAGTTTTTTGAATTTGCTAATGCTATGAAGTTAATTTTAGATGATCACAGGGTGATCCTGCAAACATAAATTAGGCAGCACTTCCCAGGAGGGCAGTAGGAATAATGGCTGGAGTATTAGATCTGTGCATCCAGATCCTGGAGATGTGCCAAGGGCCTTCAAGTGTGCACAGGAGTTTGGCATGCTGGGTACCCCTTGGTAAATGCTGTAACATCCACTGAGTATCAAAACTGTCTAAACGTGAAGGGTTGAGCAGGGGCTGTTACTGCAGGATCGAGGAGCCTTCCTCACCTGCCAGTTCTCTAGGGTTTGAGCATGACAATTCTGGCACAACAAAGCATCAAAATTCATAATAGATGATAATATAAGACAAATAATTGGATTTTTTAACAATACCCTGAAATATAAAGGAAATATTATGCAACATCCACTCATAGTTAAGAGCAAAACAAAATTTGTGAAAAAGTACCACAAATTCCTTCTAGAGTTCAAAGGACAATAAAGACTGAGTCAAGACATTTTATACTTGAGCAAAATATTAAATGATGCTTAGACACCAAAATATCCCTTATTTTCTGTCTATGGAATAAAATCCATAGTCAGATGGACGAATCCTAAACAGCAGCAGAGAATCAGGTCCTCCAGAACCCGACTATCACATTTATTACATACTTAAATCCATAAGTTAATGACACGCGATGTCAATTAAAAGTAATTAAGTCTGTAGGATCTCTAGGGTGAATGCAGTTACATCTCAAGGAGGACACTGCATAGTTCCTGGACTGTTTATTCCCTGAGCTGCAGCTCTGTAAGCACAGATTGAAGGAGTGTGGTTCAACAGTTAAGGCCTAGCCTAGATTTAGAAGGCCCCGATATTACTGTGAGCTCTGCTCCAGGCCACACGACTGTTTGGCAAGTCACTGAGACCATAATTCTTATTTTATGTGCCCAAATCAATAGGAGACAAATGGCTAAATGCCTTCAAAGCTCACAGTGTTTGGGTTTACCAAGTGTATATAGCAGTACAACAGGAGTGACAGGCCTCCCGTCACTGGGGCAATCTGAAGCGAGATATATAGAGAAGTACTCAGAGGCAACTGCAATGTGGGCTATAAAAGGACTGTGGGGAAAGAATACAACAGCATTACTCACCAGATGAGCTGCAGAAACAGAAACAAAACTGTAATTAGCCTGCCCAACTGCAGGGAAAAATGGGTTCATATTCACAACAGTTTAAGCAAATAAGCCTACTTTGTAATTAGGCAGAACGTACCCACTGTCAGTCGCCACACTTGGGCTTGTTTAAATAAAACATGATAAATTTTGATTGTGCAACCATATGCCTAGATTTAGGCATAAATACTCCACAGCAGAGAGACAGAAAGGAACAAAACCAATTCAAAAAATGGTAATAACAAGAAAAACCTGTAAACAAGCCTTTTACACCCTAGTCTCTTTCTAAGGAGTCCAGAGCATAATCCCTGATAGCCCCTGAAATGACATCACCTCCTCTTCCTGAAGAGATACTGTCAGATAATACACGAGCAAATCCCAAAGCCCCACATCACACCTAGATGCTGAATACTGCAGGACCCAAAAGAACATGGTGCTGAAACACACGAGGGGTAAGAACAGATGATAGACAAAAATATCCCCCTGCAGAGTGCACCAGTCTGAGCTAAGCCTATTCCTGTCACTCTCTACAGACACAGAGAAAGGTTGTTTCAAAAAAGCATTAAACATGAATGCACCTACTTTCAGCATTATTTCACTTCCATTTTTTCTTTTTTTTTTCTTCCTTTTCTTTATTCCTCTCTCCCCATCACCCCCCACCCCCTTCCACTTTCTACATCTGTACTTTATTCAATGAACACATCTGCATTCTTTCTTTCTGTTTTTGGCCAGAAACTCTATCCAACCTTTATCACTGACACCTCTCTGCAGTTTCAAATTCCAACCTTGTGCCAAATCCCCATTTCCTGCTGCTTAATTTCCATTCATTTACTCTTGTTTTTGCTTCTTCTGCCATTCCCAGCATGGACCAGCTCCAACCCAGCTTCTTCTAATTTTTTAAGGAAGGCTCCCTATTGAGTGCTATTGGAACTTGATCCTCTGCTCCAAGCCAATGGCTGGCTATTGTTTATACTACCTAACAACAGTTGCCAATATTACTGCTTTTTTCCTTTTCTTTATTTCACTCTTTAAGTGTATATCCTAAGACCCAAGAGAACTCCTCTCCACATATGGTGACCCATTAGGTCTGGTTTTATTATTACTTCTGCAGAATCTGAAGTAGCCTCTTTATATATATATAAAAAGTTTAAAAATAAATCAAGAAGAAAGTCTGTGGTGTCTTGTTTACACAGGTCTGTTGATCTGGCCCTGTTCCTACCTGTGGAATAAACTGGTATTAGGACTGTGGTCTTTAAAGAAAAATCATCCTCTTAGTACTTCAGTAAAAGATAAGTTTCATGCAGGTGAAACCCAAAAACAAAACTTAAGCCCTCACTGGAACTGTCAAGAATGCAAGAACTTTCCAAGTTCCAAATTACACAGAACTATTCTGGTGGGTTTGCAAAACACCTCTTCCCTTTTCACACATAAAGGAAATACTTTTAATAAGTAGGAAGCAGAATCTCAGCGCTCTCATTCACCCTAGCAGGTGTCATCTACCAACAGACAAGTAGAATCAGTAAAAGGACTAAAATCAGGTAAAGGACTAAGACACTAAGGCAAAAGTAGCCTTAGGGGACACAGACCCTAGGGTTACACCTGAACTGATGCTTCACTCAAGTTCAAAGGGAAAGGGCTGCTTCTCTACTTCATGGCTACTGGGTTTGGGGCCTTTCTTCCATGTTTGCTGGCTCTTCTGGGAGTCTCACCTCAAAGCATCCCATTTCATCTGCTGGGAAAGTTCACACACTTCTCCAGCTTCCCTAAGCCTTCTTCTCCACTCTCACAGGAGCTGACCACTCCATAAACATTTCTAGTCAAGGACTTTTAAAACTTCAATAGTATTTTTGACATCACAGTTTCTAGCACCCATAACTTCCTCCTCTCCCCAAAATAAGCCCTTCAACCAATGAGTAACAGTAGCATTAAGGCCGTTTGCTCTTTCCCCTTTGGCTTAATTCACAGCTTCAACTTCTCTCTCCTTGCAGCTTTCAGCACCTTCACCCTTCTCATATTTGGGCCACTCTCCCACATCTGGTGTCAGCTAACTATTGTCATCCAAATATCTCCTCTTCACTGCAGACACCAGAGGACCTGATTCTGAGGACACACAAGGGGAACACCACGTACTACACTGTGGTGGGAGCTGACTACTCTTTGCATCTGGCAAAACTAGATCCTACTATTTAGGGTCCCTTAAGCTTCTCACTTGACCTCACTGTGAGAGAGTAAGAGTGACCCCAAGCTTTTCTACAAACATCTAGACACAGGTGAGGATTTCAGTGCAGATTGGTGAAAGGCTTCCACTGACACTGGTGGCCTCCTCCAGCATCATTTCAAAGAGATGTGAGGTGGCACACTCAGGAATCAAACACTGTGCAGTCCTAATAAGCCAATGCTTAGTGGTCACCACAGTGGAAATGGTACCTCAAAGATTTCATGGCCCTTCAGTGCTGACCACCTGCAGAATGTCATCTCAGGGAAAGAAATACCCACTTGAAATGCAGAGACACTAGTGGAGCATGTCCAGAGGTGCCAGGCTTTGACTGGCTCAGATCACACCGTTCCTTCTCCCACAGATGATGGGGCTTTACCTTTCTTTGTGGAGAGGTTAACAAAACCAGCTAAGTACATCTTGGCTCACATCAGTTAATACACAGGTAGCTATCAAAAGCAATGCAGTTTTGCTGTGAATGACTTCTAACAAGTCTAAATAAACCTTCATTTTCCCTGATGTTATCCCAACCTGCTACCAAGTGTGAACACTCAGAACAAGCTTTCTCTTTACTCCCAACTTATCCCGCCACTTGAAACTCACGCATCTGTCTCCCATTTGTTTTTATGAAGATATTCTTCTCAGCTTAGAACATTCCACTAACATGAGGGATTTTTCTCTAAATCCACACTTAATGTTTCTTTACGCATGCTTCATCATCTGTTACACAGGATGGGCTGATTCTGACTGAACCCCACCCCAGGAGCAGATGAGCTGCTGGAGTGCAAACACAATTCACTGTCAGCACCCTAACGGCACAGAAAGCAGGAGGAGCTATGGACTGTCCTCCAACTACACCACCAGCCACACAGTGGTAACAAGAGTGTGCAAACATATCCATGTGAATGAAGCTAAAATGGCCTTATCTAAACTGGTGTCCAGTACAACAGCCAGCAACCTTTAAAATAATCAGTTACTGGTCTGCACCAGGGCATTAGTGCTGTACGTGGTTTTTCTCATCAGAGGATCTTACCTGAACCAGAAGTAGGGAGTATAGAGGTGGTGCATATTTATTCTCAAGCATTTGGTAGTTCTAACCTTTGTTATGGTCCAAATGACTTACAGGGAAAAAATCTGTCATAACAATGATAAATGGCATTTTAACAAATCCAGAAACACAGATGAAGCTTTAACATGCAAAGCAAAATAAAAAGCAAAAAGTTATTTACAGTCTGTTACACTTTCATAGTGGGCAGAGGTATAAAACACACAACGATATTAACACTTTCAGTAAGGGTTTGGGTTTTAAAGCAACATTCAGTTTTAGACTCAAAATCACAAAAAAATCTAATTCAGTGAAAGTGAAAATTCCTTTTTTTCAGTATTCTATTTTTTTTGGAAATGTTTTCATTTTGGGGATTTTTACTGATAAACTGAAAAGTCTGTTGACCACACAGCTCTATTCAAAACACTTTGCAACTTCTTTTGCTTCATGCAACACCCCTAGAATGAAGTCAGAGACCTCTGCTGCTGGACAGGACACGGGCTGGAAGGGACAAGCACAAGAGCACGGGCAGCAGACTTTGCAAATGACTCAGATCTTCCACACCCTTTTACCCAGAACCTTCACCCACAAAGGCAGCCCCCCCTATGGGAGCCCTGCAGAGGATGACACATGAAGACTGAAACAGCAGGTATCAAGATTCTGGCAAAGGGTCTGCAAGCACAACGCCAGCCAGCTCCAGAAACCGTCATTGCTGGCTGTGAGGTTTTGTAATTACAAACCTACGATTATTCACTTGGAGACAGATCCCTGGTACATCCTGAAGCTAACACTGAACCCAATCACAACCAGGGGGACTGGGGTTTGTTTCAGCACGGAGCCACTTTGGAAAAGCCAGCGCAGTACGTCATTCCTCAGTTTCCCTACTACCAAAAATAAAAAGAAAAAAGAAAAAAAAAAACCGAGAAATCTCCATGGAGTAATGCTATCATAACTGAGAGTGGGATTTAGGGAATATGCTCTAATGCTAGCACTGCTGCTCCCCTGCTGTGAAATCCTAAGGAAGTTGTTTCACATGCCTATGTGGTTTCTGTGCTCAACACCCTCTGTTGATACAATCTGTTTTGGATGCAAGCTCTCCTTGGCAGGAGCTGTCTTCCGATGACGGTGAACAGTACCAAACAGACAGACTTGATCCCAGCTCACTCCCAGCGTTATTGTAACACAAACAACACCAGTTTGGTAAATTTTGATGGAAAATTTGTAAATTGCTGTGGATCATAACGGGGGGGAGGAGAAGATACAATCCAAATACTGAGTGTAATAACATTAAGCAAACCCAGACAAATAGATGTCACGTATTTTGTTGGTGACTGTGTCAGTACAAATTCCATTTTGTAAGAACCCTCTCAGCTTATGACATCATTTTAAAAGTATTTCTGTGTTTCTTCCCCCTCCCAGGTCCTACAGCAGGCCTGCTACTCTCCTGGTAGCTTTGCACCCCTGGCAGCCTGTAAATCTCACTAAGGATAAAAAAATCAGGGCATCAGTACGAGGCACCCTGTGCATTTAAGCCCTTCTTAAACCTCCAGAAGGAAACAGCTTTCAGCTCACTACAGCGCATGACTGCAACAGGATATTTTTCCAGCTCACTGATATTTCATAAATACCATTTGTTGTCATGTGGTTAAATTAAAAACTCAGGATATCAAACATCAAACAGTATGTTAATGTCAAGTATGCTTGAATAAATACTAAAGAGTTCAACTGACTGAAATATGTGGACTACTAGCTAATTAAGAAAGAAGCAGGTGTGAAAAAAACCTAATTTAAGCAATTTTTTTTTTTTTATAATTAATAATGTTTACTTGTAGTTCCCCTTATAATAAGGCTCCGGTTTAACCTCCAGAGAATTCATAGCTGTAATCCAGCATTTTAAAAATAATAATTGAACACAGCATTTTTAAAAGGAGATCAGTTTTCAAACCTGGATAATCTGCCTGGCACTCAGTCAGGAAGGATTTTTTATTTTAAATAATAACGAAGCTTTGTATCAACTGGATCAGTTACCGAATTATTCAAGCAAGTTTAAAAAACAACCCAGTCCCCGCGTCCATCAGGCTGATACCTGTAGGGATTAGAGAAGTAACAAGGAGAAAAACGTTTGGTGTGATTGCTGCAAAAGCCATCCACTTAACAAAACAAACAAAAGGAGGCAGGTAATTTGGCGGCTGAGTTTTCTGGTGGGTCTGAAACTTCTCAGAGGAACAGTGTCTCTATGACATTATAGTCTAGTTTTACATAGGCAAAAAAAAAATATAAAATAAAAAATCAACACGAAGATGATTATTATTTGAGCTGTTTTGGCAGCATACACACAGCCAATCAACTAATCCAAGACTGTATTTAATGCAGAATTTCTTTCCAAGAAGGCAAATGGAAGTAAAGGAGGAGAAAATGGCTACAGATGTAAAAACAGACCTGGAATATTTCATTGACATGACATATCTACTGCATTTAATTAAAAGAAGAATGTATGGGAACAATGCATCCTACTCAATCCGGGTCGGGGGGACAAAATAGGACTGGATTAGATAGGACAACTCTAATCCCCAGAGAGATTCCCATATTTAATGGGAGCGCCACATGTTTGATATGTAGGGAAGCAAGTGGGTGTTCCTGGACTTGATCCACTATTCATCATAATACCACAGCCTTGTTCATTCCCAGTGAGGAGGCTTAAAACCATGAAACCATATGTAGAATATTAAAAATCATTTAAAGTTAAAACGAACATTATGAAACCGTGCGCTCCGGTTGCGGCTCCAGGCCAAGAGCCCTGCGAGCGCTCCCTGTTCCTGTCGGTGCCGGGTCGGGGAGTGAGCGAAGTCACACGCACGCGCCCCGCGCCCCCCGTAGCTGCGACACTGCGGTGCTGATGACGGATCCTCACTAATACTCTACCAAGCTCCTTATCAATAATTGATGCAACTTTTAATACCTACAGCATCAATGCCTTAATTTATAATTAAAGATGAGAAACTGCAGCCCTATTTTTCCACTCCTACTATCTGGTGTTTAAACTTTTTTTTCTCTGACATCAAATTGTTTCTCAGACACAGTCAATAACTTTACTATATTCTCATTGCCGTTGAATTAATCATAGCTCTGCCCTAACCACATGGAATTTAATTTCCCATAAGAGAAATGTTTACTTTGGTTTACTTTGTTGGAACTCAACGTACTTATACAGTCTATAAAGATTTACTGTAACATATTTTGTTAAGCAACATTAAAGCCTGTGCTGACAGATCTTGTCTTACATTACTTCACTTGCATTCAGACCCTTAATGCTTTCGCTATACACCACTGCACCAGGCAGGCATCAGGACTAGCTTAGATATGCATGTTTCAAAAGTCCATGAAACACAAGAATCTCAGGGCCTTATTCTGCCTCCAGTTTATTCATAGCCAACTGCTCCCTCCTTTATTACAGTCATTGTAGCCATCCAGTTGAATCCACAGAAGACAAGACCCTTGTTATTTAGTGCCTCGTTACACATTCATTTGATCAAAATTGATTGTACTGGAGAAGCTGAGGGAAGTTTAAACCAAAGACAACGCCAGGCATCGCAGTCCAGGTAGGGGACTCAAGATTTGAGGGTTTCAGGCTTGCAGACTGACAGTGTGGTGAGTCAGTTTGTTCCTCCATGCTCCTCCCATTCTCCCTTTTGACTGGCTTGGCCTGCTTACCCTTGAGCACCTCGATGTGCCATGGCCTCAGAGTTAAACATGTCACGTTTTAATGTGACAGCACGGCCACCAGCACCCAAACCCACCAGCATGGCTGCATGCAGAGCACAAATCCCAGTCCTCTAATGGTCAAGTTAAATATTCAGAGATTCTGTGGTACAATGCCACCAACATCCACAGGAACTGTGACAGACCCATGCCAACAAAAACCAGATTTGAGGTTTCAGGGGCACATCATTCTCCTAAATACCAAGCACTGGGAAGCAGAGCTACACACACACATCAGGCAATCCCACTACACTGACTGCACTCAAACATCACACTTTTGAATGTTATGCAACAAGAACTGAAATATTTACTGTAGCACCAAGTAAATTTGGTTGGGGAATTCTGTTTGGCACTGACAGGCTTCATCCAAGGCTTTGGCATAGGATCTGGTGGAAACCACGACCCAGCTGTTCTGATCCTGCCTTTCTGAGCTGATGGACTCTCTCTGCAACGTGCAGTTCACTCATATTCTAACTGTGAGCTGGATTTTTACCCCAGGGTCCAAAGAGGATATAGACAGTGGGAAGAAGTGGGAGAAGGAACAGTAAAAAAAATAGAAGTCATGATTGTATTAAGTTCTGGTGAAATCAGACCTATGTGAATTCAGTTCACATGCCTGCATGTGCACACGCACATTATGGGGGTGGGAGCTGGCAGCTGGGTGGAGAAGAAAGGAAAAAGTGATTTTTAAAATATATTTATTAAATTGCTGCTGAGAACAGAGGGGGAAAGAGGAGCCTGGGAATCTGCAGCTGAGGCTCAGCTGGTGAGAAGACAAAGAGAGATCACAGTGTATGCCCTATAGGAAAGTCATTTGGAAAAAAAAAAAAAAAGAAAAGAGAAAGAAATCCACCCAAATTTTCACACCCCTCCCAACATACAGCAACATTTGCCTTGAAGAGGCACTACAGGAATCAGCTATACAATTTAATTTAAGACCCTGTCTTGCAACTGCTTTGCACAAAGCCAGCGTTTGGTACAGCCCCAGCAGCTCTACGTGAAAGTGCCACGTTAATAAGCTTTAGAGCAATTAAATGTTTATTGCAGGGCATGCTAATGCAACTACTTGCTACAGACAAGGGGACTTCATCAAAGTCACTGCAGCTGCTCCCTGGGCACGGTGCATCATCAACCCACTCACTCAGGGGCTGTGCCCGGTGCCACTGAACCGTGTCTCCAAGGCTGATGGTCCCAGGTCTCTCCTCACCTGCAGGTCCTCTGGGAAACCAGGCTGGCCTAACCCTTTTCCTGACACCACTTTTTCCTTCCTGGCGTCAACCAAGACCCTGGGGAGCAAAACCGAGTCCTCAAGTCCCAGTTCCACCCAGCTACCTACACAAACAAGGCATGGTGAGAGCAGACCAACAGCAGACCCTTCCTCAATGTCATTTCGGTTGGAAAAGCGTGTCCTCCTGCTGGCCACCCGATCCCATTGGTGCAGTACCTCAGCACCGCACCAGGTGGCTTCGACAATCTGCTGGAACATTCCCTGGACCCCTCAAACGCCCTCTCTGATGCAGATGCTCAGAGCCATCAGAGGGCTGGTTCTGGCTGCCCGGAGAGTTAAGCCCTTGCCTCTTGCACACCAAGCTGAGCAGAAACAAGGATCTTACAGGAAAAAAAACCCTGTTTCCATCAAAACCACAGTGTTTCACAGATGAGGGTTAATTTTAAGGGCAGTATTTCAGCATCCCAATCTTCATTTCATCATCCATTTATTCCAGGAGGGCTGCAGACAACAGCCTGGCACAGTACACAGTTAGTGGGCGACTTACTGGTCACTGCTGTGTGCCACAAGACTGGGCTGTACAAGGAATAACTTCTTGTACACTCAGAGATGATTAATTTTTTTTAAAAGGCCTGCTTAATTAAAAATTAACCATAATGAAAATTTTCATTGAAGGTGCTTTCCCTCGTAAATTTTCCCATATTTGGGCAAGAGTGAGAAAAACGGTATTTTGTTCCTTATTTTATTCCTTTTCCTGTCCTCTTCCCCAACTTCAGTGTTCTATATGAAAATTCTGGAATAGGAAAATAGGAAACAAAAAGAATTGTTTAAGAACTAGTACAAAAAGCTGTGAATAACCAAAATGCAAACACTGTATTTTGAAATTTTCTGAAAGCTGTTTTTTTAGGGGTTTAAGAAAAAAAATAAAAGCACATGCAGATTTTGCCACTACTTGGGAATTTTCCCCAATGGAAGTCACCTAAATTCCATTGTTCTTTCTACTGAGCACACATCTGAATCCAAACATACAAACCCAAGACTCACAAGCCTGGATGAAAAAAAAAAAAAACAAATTGCAATATGACTCTCCTCTCGTTTCCCCCCATCTGCCCCAGCCTTCTGGGAACAGGAGCCTCTCAAAGCACCACAGAAGCAGGTGTAGGCGTATTTTAAGTAACAGAAAATCAGTTTAATTAAGCTCTCCTCAGACTTGCAAACTGGGAGAGTTGCTTTTCTTTCCCTAATAAAATAGCCCACAACAAACAGGAGTGCTCATGGGTCAGTTCTCCCCCAGATTCACACCTCTGGCAGAAAGGACACAGACCAGGAGTGCTTCTGAAGCGCTTCCAATCTCAGCAAAGCTTGTGGGGAGAAATGTTTTGGCCCATCTGAGTCTGTGTATCAAAAAAATCCCAAGACCCCTCATCACAGGCCAGGATCACGGTGTGCTGTGCATCCTGCAAACTCAGGAGAAAACACAGTCCCCGTTGGCCCAAACCTTGGAACCAGAGTTGAACATTGTTAGTGCTGCAATGGAAAGAACACCATTAATTATCTCTCAAAAAAAAATCATCATCATCATGTCTCTTCAGCACATAACTGCAGCCTTTGAATGTCCTTGGTGTAAGCAGGGAAGGGCTGTTACTCTTACCCATACGCTGGGATCTGAGGTGCAGAGTGAGATTTGGCTTTTCTGATTTAGTGGTTGTTATAAGACTTTCTGGACTCTACCTGCATTCCTACCCATCACAGATACACAGTCCCAAAAATAGCCCATGACAAAGCACAGCTGAACCCAGGCCCTTGCTCAGGGCTGCTCACAGCAGCATCTCACAGGTAGCCCAGTGTTCTGATGCACCAGCAGGTCCTGGTCTTGCCAGCAAGAAGCTCCAGCGCTACAACACTGCTCCACACACACAGCTGAGGGTATCTCTGAGGGTTAAGCCTTTCTACAGCCTTAATGATCTTTGTTGAACACCTCCAGGAAGCTCTCCTCAAGTATTTCAGCTACACTGCACCTACAGAGACACCCTATAGAGGTTTAGAGCCAGTGACTCCTCGGTTGGATTCACCTGAACCGAATCAACATTGAAATCTCACATGCACAACCAACGGGTTCCCATCAGCTATAGAACATCCAGAGGCAAGATGCAAGCACCACATCAGTGGTTCTGGATATTGATTTATGGACAATATTGTTAGGCAGTCCAGAAGGAGTAGTTTACAAGAAAAATTATTGCAGACAAATGGTAGTTGGCATTTTAAATCACTCCCTAAAACTGGTAAGTTAATGTATGTCACTCGCTGAAGGTTCATGAACCAAAACCCCTTCATCTTCTATCTGTTCCTACCTCTCAGCCAGCAGATACACACACTTTATGCTGGTGTAGCCTGTGGTAATATTTACAGTTTTCTGAGTCACTGACTTTCTAATTATACATCTGGATTTTAGAACTGTATTTACAAAGTCATAAACAGAGACGAGCCATTTTCCTTCCCCAACCTCTCCTATTTCTCTGGGGGAGTAGTGGTAAAAAAATCAGCGTTTTTCAACTTCTCTTTGTTTCAAGAAACTGAAAAATAACTTTGGTCTTCAATAGTGTTTGAGCCAATTTTTCATAACATTTCTGCCTCAAAACCTGAAAAAAGTTAAATAAAGAAAAAGGTTTTTGAATAAGGTTAAGTGTCTGGCTTAAGCTGACAAAACCCAGGAAATTGAAAGTTAAGGCTGATACTAACAAATTCTGGCTCTTATGAAAAAGAGAAGGCAAAGACAAAACGGTCTGAGCTATAAATAATGCCTGCCAGAATTTTTCATCTTTAGGATCAAGCCCACTTGTACACAGATGGAAGTGCAAGCACACACACAACCCTACTTATATTATTTAAATGTTGGTTTGTGTACTTAATTCTTACCAGCTTCATAAAACACATAATTTACGCCAGGGACCAACACTGTCTCGGGCAAGCATGTTAACTAAGCAGTTCTGTAAAGGGTTCATTATTTACCTAGAAGCCCAGAAAACCACCGATGGAGATGTTTGGTCTCTCAGGTCAATAAGGATTTAGTCTGCAGGAGTCAAGAATTCAAATACCTCTTTTAAGACTCCTTTGATAAAATATTAGATGTGTCTATATCTGTTTCTATCTGATGTTATTTTTATAACAGAGCACAAGCAGCCAAATGTTTCCTTAAGTTGCAGCCTCATTACATTGTTTTGACAATACTTGAGGTGGCTGAGAAACAGAAGCAGTTGAAATTTAAACTTTCTGAAGGGTACAACGTGACAGTGGTATGGAGAGAAGCCCTTTGCCTTTCCTGCACACCTTTAGTATCCTTCTAGTATTTTTATTTTCAAATAGCAGGCTTTGCTAGTAGGAATAATTCCTCCTGTTTCAAGTGGAAAATAACAGGATAGTGTGGATATATTGTTAAATTCTATTAGTTATGTTTGTTAATTTTTTTCAGCTAAGAAATTTTTTCACATCTATATAATTACATCTCATTAAAAAGAACATCTTAAAAATCAAAAACTCTGCATCCATGTCAGAGTCACTCAAATTTACAAACTAGAGTACCTCCTCTAAAAGATGCTCCAAGATCCACTAATGAAATCCCAACAAGGACCGTTGGTAACAGTTTAGCAGCCAGAGAACAATGAGTACACTATGCTGCTATCGCCGTGGCTGCGCCCAGATAAGGTTCTCCTTTGCAACAGCAAAGCATTTAAACCCCTTAAAAAATTCAGTCTCAGTTCCTTGTCTTTTTTTTTTTTCCCCTTCACGTTACAGAAATCAAGTATATGCAATGGAAAAAAAAAAATTCAAGCCACCCCAAGATGAACTTTTATTCTTAACTCCTAAATCCACACTTAGCGTTATATGGCGTGTAGGAAAACAGGAGAGAATATATGTGCACTAAGGGGGGGTGTGTTGAGAGTATGAATGGTGATTAAAGAACTAAAACCAAACAAACCCCCCCACAACACCAAGTCCTGAAGAGTCACACTGCATAAACTTTAAATTGAATTCACTCTTCTATCCTGAAAACTGGAGGGGGGGTGAGGGGAAATCTTGGCTCACTGGCTGAAATCTTAAACTGTTGACTAAACTTTCTGCAAGTTGTACGCTCACCATACACATTTCTGGGTATTGGCAAAAAATCTGGAAATGCTTATAAATCCTAAATTGCAACATCAGTCACAAACAGCTAGTCTGCAATCAGATTTGTTATTATGCAGTCTCAGGCTGGGCTCTACTACGCTGAATAATACTTGGGAATTCAGAGGAGCAAGTGTATGATCCATAAACTTCTATGTGTCCAAATGAAAAGACTGTTGCCAAGGAAACACCCAAATATCAAAATTGAAATATAGCTTGGCCCTTAATGAGTCCGAAAGGAGCTGTAGGAAGTTTACTCAAGTTCAGCAGAGATTTTGGCTAAATGTGGGGAAGACATTATTAAAAGAGATCCCAACTTCATGGTGGAGGCAGAAGAGAAAAAAAAAAAAAAAAAAAAAAACCAGAATTCTGCAATGTAAGTGTTTAAAATCCCCTATTACAGTTTTCTTCTCTTGGGACAACTGTGAACACCCTAAATGCAATGAGAAGGTGGACAGCACCGAAGGGATGGAAAAAAAAAAAAGGAAAATGTGCCATTGGTGCAAAGCTAAACAAAGATAAGGAAAACTTGTAACGTTAGCACGGCGATGCAACCTTAAAAAAAAAGGTACAGTTTTCCAAGAACTGCATTTTTCTGACATCTTGCACATATTGAGGTCCATGGAGACTTCCCATTTTCCACACTCAGCACTTTGAGGGTCAGAGAGGTCAAGGTACCAGTATTCCCAATGGATCGCTGATAGTTCATCCAGAACAATCAAGCTACTGGCTGTGCCTCCCCCCTCGTTACCGAGCTGACACTGGGCGAGAGAAATAGCCACTGCCACTGCAGCTAGGAATGAGAAATCCAGAGGCAAAAGATTAATTTCAGATAGTCTGTTTCGTTTAGATTTTGGTGCTTTAATTCTTCTAAGTCATGACCCACATCTGCCCCCAAAAATACAAATAAAAGTTTATCCCAAGCTCCAGCCCAAACCACTCCCGGGCACCTCCGAAAGCTGAGCATGGGAAGAAATTCTACATCTCTTATAGCCTTTTATCATCTAAAATTAAAAACTATTGCAAGCTTTGGGACAGGAAATGCCTTTTTTTTTTTTCTGGAACATTTAGAAAGCACAAAGAACAATGAAAATTTTGAAAGTTTTGAAAAATTCACCAACAGCTAAATTACTCTGTGAGTCTACAAAAATAAATACCAGCAAGCCCAACACCGTTATTTGTGTGCAGTCTCCTCTGTCCAGCTAAACCCTAACAGTGTTTGCTTGAAAATTAGGCAGAAAAATTCTTTGTTCCAAAACAAATAATGAATTAAGCAAATTGGTGTAAAAGCAATCTTTCCTTTTTTTCACAATAAATTGTTTGTGTGCCAAAACTAAGGATCCCTATTAGAATCACTGTTTCCATACTCTACCACATGCATTTGTGTGTTCTTTCAAATCAATCACTAAATTGTACATTTTAAATACTGCCCCCAACCCCTCTCTGTCTGAAAGAGCTTTAAACTTTTTATGGAAAATAACTGAGTGGGAGGAGCTGCCCATTTCACAGGTTTTTATATTTACCTAAATAGTATTATTTCAGAATGTTGCTAGTTTTCTTCCAAAGCAATTTCCAGAAGAATTAAAAAGAACCCCAAGCATTTGTTAACAATCTTACATCAATGTTATTTTTTTAAAATAAAAAATCAGACACCATTCAAAACTATATATGTATTTTTAAAATATCAGCAAGCAATGTATTGAAATAATAATGGTTTCTCATAAATGTTGTTCAGAGTTTACATAGCTACCAATGGAAAGCAAAAATTTAAACCCCCCAAAAATTAATTGATGCTTCTGGCTTAAATCTTTACAAGATTTTTAAATAATATTTAAACCAATATCCAATTAAAAAATAGACAACAATGCATGCACATATAAATAATATGTATTGTGAGTCAGTTCTGACTTGTTCTGATTCTCATGAATAAGCTCCTCAAGATAAATCACGTTGCATCATGTGTTTCATAAAAAGAAATTAATATTTTTAATGGGATGTGGTTAGAATTGTTAAACCATTATTGAATATAGTTCTTAAAAACCACATGCAGTTTTTCCATGTTATTTCCCCACTTCAGAATCAGAATCAGTACGCTTTAGCCAATTTGGCAACCTCCCATCCGAGATTGCTATTAAACACCATTCAAGTGCTAAGCTTTCTGACTTCCATAAAGGTTTGTAGGCCCCAGCAGATGCTGAATGGCAATCTGACATCTTTAGGAGCACTCATAATATTCTGGGCAAGAGACTTAGGAAAATGACATAAAGTGGGAGTTAGCTGCAAAAATATACAGTCTACTTCAGCTGAACATGGCTGTTATTTGGGTATGATTCTCCACATTTTCTTGTATTTATTAGTTATTCTTATATAGTTTCCAGTGCTTGAAATTTCCAGGCTTTGTGCATTAAAAAAAAAGGTGTGTGTGAAGAAAAAGGAGGAGGAGAGAGATACAGAAGTTACAGAGAAAAAAAATTCAATTTCACCTTGGAAGTGTCTTTGCTAAAGAATGTAAAGCCTGATTTTTATGCTTACAATTCCACACTCCTAAGAATCACGGTTCTGAGAGAAGAAAAAGAAAGGAACAAAAAACCAAAAATGGTTGTTGCATTCTCTGCAGCTACTGTAAATATTTTATGAATGGATACCTCAGAGAAAGTACCAAGATAAAAATCCTCTATAATTATTTGTCTAACATACTGAGTAAGGATTTGGACTTTGCCATAAGTCCTTAATACAAAGAACTTGTCAACATCAGCTTGTTGAGACATTAAGAGGATTTCTTCAGGTGCCACCTTTTAAACTCCAGTATTAAGCCACAGCTTCTAGTAAATTTACCCTGTGGTAAGCAATTCCAGATGAGTTCTAGTGACAGGCTTCAGTCTCAAGGTACTTATTCATTGCACATTAAAATCTCATGTTCCCAGGACTGGGTTGTTTTCTGACCGATATCCAATTAGGGAATAGAGAAAAGAGGCATTTCCAAAGCTGGAGTTGAACAAAATAACCCAGAGCAGTAACTCACTGATAACCACTGTCAGCAGTTGGTACTGTCTGTTTACTAACAATAAGGTAAGCTGGAAAGGCATGGGATGAAAAACAGTAAAACCTCCTCAGGAATAAAGCCCAACAGAGCAGGATCAGGATTTCAGCCATAGAACCACCTTCAAAACAAGCTATGGAAAATATTTGTACATACATGACATTCAACTTCCAGTCCATTTAAGATCTTTCTTGCCAATCCATATGTGAAACACTATAAGCACTGAATCTCAACCAGACATTTACCAGTTGTAAGAGAAGGACCTTAATAACAGTTTCATAGACAGGAAAACTAAGACTTGTGGAAGTGAACTCAGTAACCCCAAGTCACTGAGGAAGCTTATGGGAAAGTACAGAATGGAAAGCAGGCCACTTAAACACTACATTTTAACTTCAGATGATTACTCTTCTTTCCCACACCAGATAAAATTATCAATCCCACTAGAAAAGGTGTTGGCCTCTGACAAACTCTGGACACCAATACCTCTCTACAGCCAATACAATACACAGACACTGGTATAACAATACACAAGAGCGCTTTCCTGAGTTCCCATCCTCATTTTTTATAACAAAGAGCTTATTGACTCAAGCAGATATGGTAGGTTATTATTCACACAGAACATAGTGCTGTAGATGCTCCACAAATCCTCTATCAACAGGGAGGGAACCAGGGCAGGGGTCTGGCCTTGCCGCAGTAACTAACAGACACGTTGGGCCTTCTTGCCACTAAACCAAATGGCAGCTGTAGCTGGGTAGCAAGGATCAGAGCCTGGCATCCAAAACATCAAGATTAGCTGTCTTGCTGTTGATTTTAATGACTACTTTGCTATCAGCTTTGCTAAGAATGCAAAGGGTTTCCTAAGTGCCAGGAGAGGAGTGGGAAATTCTGGTTCACATTTTGCTTTGGAAACTGAATGTCGTATCTATCCGGGAGCTGCCAAGGACCCAGCAATACTGGTACAGTGACCAGGAATGAGGAACCAGGAGTTAATCTCCCTCTTTTGTCCCCATTTACCTCTCCTTTTCCTAATCCCTTCAGGAAAGTGACTTTGACCCACTGTCTCTGAAGCAGGTAGAGCACCACAAACCCGACCCGGCAGAGAAGTCGGTCGTCACAGGCTTGCGGGCAGGTCAGCCTCAGCCCAGAGTCATCAGAACAGTTACACCTTCACATCTCTCTCTGAAGGGATCATTCAGAGACAGACAGATGTGCCAGAAAGAAGCTGAGACACATTTACCTGAAGCTAAACAGGAGTTGGGGTGGCAGGCCTGCTGCAGGAGCACTAAAACAAACACACAAAGCAGCCATCCTTCCGAGCAGCAGCAGCAGGCAGCCTCTCCTTTTATGACTGCTAAATGCCTGGCTTTTTCCCTAAGCAATTTACAGTGCAGCCACATGTCAAGATGGCTGGTGAGAACCAAGATGCTCCAAGTTACTCAAAATAGATCAGGGATTCTACTGACAGATGCCTGTGGTATTTGCCTGGCTAATTTGCTTTTATTATGGCGAACGAGGCTTATGTTAAATGTTTGCTGTCTACTTCACGTTTATTATGATGGGGAGGTTTATATAGGTGTTTGTAGAAGTGTGTCTACTTTTGTAATGGTGTAGGTTTATCAATGTTTGTATTAGCCTACTTCCATCACAATGGGAATGCATGTTTTTAATAGCCTACTGTAATGATATTAGATGCTTTATTTAAGAGGTCCTAACAGCCTCCTTATAACACATTTGTGGGAAGGCTTTTATATTCAGCTGTTTTTATTTGGTTGGAAAGTTGTTCTCCCTATCTCTGTGAATACTAAAAGCCTTCTACATCCATAGACTGTTCCCAACAAGATTTCAATGTAAAGCAACCCTTTGCAAATATTTGCAAAGCACTGGTAGAAATTTAAGCATGCTTGGCAATATACTGCACAAACATTGGTTGTCCATAGGGTTTACTATGCAAACTCATAAGCTAACATACTAAAGAGAAAGAAGGAAGAGAAAGTGAACCAATACACTATCAAGATGGCAGAGTGGCTCATCACTACAGTTAGCATTAGAGGTTATTTTGATAGAAGAGAGTGTGAGATCTAAGTTCCCAAGTGTTTAACAAGTTGGGAACAGGAAAGGAGGAAAAAAAAAAAACCCAACACATTTGGTTGTGTAAGAAATAGGTCTTGGTGCAGGAAAGTGGGGCATGAAATGGAAGAGGAACTGCATGAAGATCATATGAAACCAGAAACAGTTTTCAAACCCAGAGGGATGAAGAGGGAAGTCCTAACAATGGGAATGTTTTTCCTTTGGGGAAAAAAACCCACTTTCTGTTATCCCTTACAACCTAGACTGTTTCCAGTTCTAGATGGACTTTTGCCTTCCTAATTTTATCTCTGCATGACCTAACTAGATTCCTGTACTGTTTTGCCTGCCCCTCCTCCCAAGAGTGGCAGACTCCCCTTTTTTTGCCTGAGTTCCATCAAAAGCTGAATATTTAGCCAGGCCAGTCATCTTTCCCTCTGGTTCATCTTACAGTGCATGGGGCTGGCTTGCTCCTGCACCTTTAAGACTTCTTTCTTTAAAACCAAGCAGCCTTCCTGGACTCCCTTGTCCTTCAGGGACCATCTCCCATGGGCCTCTCTTATCCAGTATCCTGAGCAGGCCAAAGTCTGCCCTCCCTGTGGAAGTCCATGGTAGTGGTGTTGCTGACTGCCCTCCTTACTTAACCATGAATTGAAAAAAAATATTGTTTTGTGGTTGCTGAGCCCAAGACGGCCTCTGGCCTCTACATGTCCCACCAGTCCTCCTCTGCCTGTAAACAGCAGGTCAAGGCAGGCACAGCCCCTGGTAGGCTCGCTTACCCGCTGTGTCAGGAGGCTTCCACACACTCTAGGAACCTCCTAGACTGTTTCCTTGCTGCTGTATTGTATTTCCAGCAGACAACTGGCAAGTTGAAGTCCCCCACGAGAACAAGGGCTAGTGAACATGAGACTTCTGCTGGAAACTTGTAGAAGGCTGCATTTATTTCTTCATTCTGGTCAGAAGGAGGAATATTTGAGGAAATTAAAAAAAAAAAAGAATTGGGTAAGAGAAGGGAAATGTTGTAACAAATAGAAATGTTGGAACAAAGTCAAATTCTGAAAGACAAGTCTGAGAAGAGAAAATGAACACAAAAAGTTTGACAGACTTCAAAAAAACCAACGAGGATAAAGATTCCACAGAGAGGAGTTGCTGGAGAAGGCAGCATCTAACAAGCTTGATAACATAGTACCTAACAGGTTGAATCAAAGAAGCAGCCAGTCTAATCCATTAAGATTTACACCCTGATGGGAGGCAGAGAAAGTATCTTAATCCATATTGAACAGATGGGAAAATCTAAAGCAAAGGTCCAGACCTCTATTCCCCGGCCTCCCCCCCGCCACAAGTGACAAGCTGAGCAGACCTCATCTATTCCTTGATTCCTTCTCTTCATCTCAATACTAGACAGTACACACAGCTCAGAGCAACAGAAAACAGAGTCCTGATTCCCAGTTTCCTGATCTACCAGTTCAGCAGTTAAGACCCCAAAACTACAGGCACTGGTTTACTTCCCAGGACTAGAGCAAAGTTAAGCATGTGTTTAAAGTGTCTCCAGGATCAAGGCTGAGTTAGGAATTGCCTCTGTTTTCACAAATATTGCTTTATGAGTCAATCAACAGGAGAAGTACAACACATTACAGGTGCCAGATTTATTACCTCAGAGTAAAAAGCCCTTAATAACCACAGCAGTGCCTGCATCACCTTGCACTGAAAAGCAGGCTCAGGTCACCACACTGTGCAAGGCTTTGGGCAGAGATCTTTGCAACACCAGTTTACCTCATCTTAGAGGCTTCACGGCTCACAGAGAACAAGTCTTACCAGGGAAGGAAGGTTTGTGGGGACAGATCCAAATGAGAACATTCAAATAGGACTTAAAAGCAAGCACAAACCCCTACCTAAAGGTAGGAGAGGTGGAACATGAGTGAAAGCAGAGCACTAATTAAACTAGAATGTCCAGCCAGCTCTATCAGTAACCCTTATCCAGAGAGGTTTAATTTTCTTTTTATTTCATGTAACAGCTGAACTCTACCATGAAGAGAATTTTGGTGTGTGCAATACAAAGAGCTGAGCCCCAGTGAAACCACAGAACAATGAACTTTACAAGTGTGTTATCCCACTAAGAAAACAGGTCTTACCTACCAGCACACTGCCTCCAAAACCAAACTGCCCAGACACCCTCCCCTCACGACATGCGGCGAGAGAGGGGAAGCACTGCTTAGAGAGCACAGGGATAAAACCCCCTTGTCTCTGGGTGTGGAGCAAACCCTGGCCTCCTACCCCAACTCAAATGTCTGAAGAAGGATGTGACTGAGACACAGCCTGTCCCCTATTCCTGCAGCCTCACAGACAGCAAAGAAGATGCTGGTGTGACTGCAGGAGGTCACCAACGCTTGGGCCTGCCCTGCACCTCGCGGATACTTATTTCCACAGCAATAAAGGCAGCACATCAATACTTGGCCTGAAGGTTATAGTCCAAAGCCCACTGGCTTCACCTGACCACAGGAATCCTGTGGCTGTATCATTGCTGTTCATAATGCCTAGGCAGCTGGAGATCCCAGTTAAAGCCCAGAAGCTTAGTGGGCTGGGCACTTAACCACTGACACCCTGAAACACTGCACAGGGGAGATGAGAGGGTGAAAGGTGTCCTGGCCAGTCAGCCTGGCCAGCTGGCCACAGTCAGGAATACACCACCTATGTCATCAGCTCCTTGCCCCAGCAAGAATGTGCCCCCTATGAAAAATTATATCAAACCATCTCTCTGATGCACATGCTTTTCAATAGTCTTCTCTTGTAAAAAATCAAATATATTTGATTCCCCCCAGAAATCACCATCTGAGCACCTGCATTACCAGCTCCCTTCTTCCAAAGAGAACAGCCCTGTCTTTTCCTGCTGATAAAAGCTGGGGTACATTTGCCCTCTTTGACCCTGACTGATGTTCTCTTACAACAACAGAACATCAGTGATTCCTTTTAGTACTAGATAGACCATACATCACCCAGAGCAAATGGAAATTACAATTAAATCCAAAATAGGGAAAAGGCAAAAAATCATATTTACTTATGCAAAGCTTTGGTTTGATTACATTTTTTAAAACTCTCAAAACTAAACAACAAAGAAAGAAGAAACAAACATATAAAAAACAACCCCAACCTCCAAACACCAAAACACCTCTGTGGTGAAAGCTGTGGTCGAAGTCACACTGGTGAACATTTCACCTTCAAAAAGGCAGCTGGGGTTTGTATTTGTGGGTGTGTATGATGGGAAGAAAAACTACAACTCTGAGTAATGTGCATTCATACAAGCTAAGTAAAAGCAAACCCCTCATTTCATCCTTTGCACTCACAGACACTCCCAGTCCCAGGAGTGCCACCCCCACGGACCACCAAAATAAAGCAGAACAAAGAAAGCTCATTTAGACCATGTT
Organism: Heliornis fulica; assembly: GCA_013399135.1. Lineage (NCBI taxonomy): Eukaryota > Metazoa > Chordata > Aves > Gruiformes > Heliornithidae > Heliornis > Heliornis fulica. The sequence continues at coordinate 160,664 of VXBZ01002888.1, forward strand.
GTTTACTGATCCTCTTTTTTTTTTTTTT
>VXBZ01002888.1:174066-203200 GCA_013399135.1 Heliornis fulica
CGCTGCGCCTGCCCTTCCACATTAATTCATTTCCCAAGAGCAGGCAGCTCCTCTGAGCCCTGACAGCCCCCCTGAGCCCTGGCAGCCCCCCGACTCTGCCTGAGGGATTCAACACAGGAGAATCCCAGAGCTCGCACACACACACCCCCCTGGTGCTGCCAGACCCATTTCAGGCTTCAGCTCCTTGGTTCCAAGGAGCATCTTGGTTCCAACTTTTAAAATATAAGCCTTTACTGCAGCCCCCAGAAATTTGCTTTCAAAGATTAAAAAAGGATTTGCAGGGTTTCACTACATTTCGGTTTAATAGTGTTGGGAAATCAGGGGCTGAAGAAAAACAGGTCAGTGCTCACTGCAGGTTCTCACACACATAGTTATAGGGATACACAGAGAAACTTCATTTCTGTTCACACCTCTGCAAAGGCTCCAAGAGATCCCCAAAACTAGAGGAAACGTGATACAGTTGGCAGTGCAGCTAGGACTGATTAGATGGCCCCATCTTGCCTGCTCACACATCGTGCTCCTATTTTTACATTTTTGGGAAACAAAGAGCCCTTATTAATGGCTATCTTCTTGTTTGGGGGAAAAAGGGAGGGGAAAATTTTGTTTATAACCCTCACTGAGCCTGCTGGCTTTCACACAAAGCAATTACATCGGCTGGTGCACTAGAGGAGAGATTTAGCAAACATCATTAATATTATTATTCATTTACTTCATTCATTTCTTTCTTCTTCCGTTCCTAGAGAGAACACACCGAGGATCTAACACGTTCCTCTGCTAGTGAGTGAGTGCAGCTCCCATTCATGTTGGACACCTGCCTTCGGGGAAGCAACGCACCAAGTTACAGCAGGGGAATATATTAATAAAATACAGCAAGAGGGGCCAGGCTAGGGAGAGTGTTGGATGACCTAATCAAGGTGGAAAAGACCTAACTTTTACAAGTCTGATACCACTGACAAAACAGCCCAAAATCTAAGGAGTCAAAGTACACCATAAGCACACTCTGAACACTACAGGTTAAATTCTCTCTTTGGACACCGACAAAAGATTCTTCAAGCTGATTTCATTCTCCCTCCTGAAAATAGGTCACTGGTGTTATGTACCATTAGATAAGATAATTCAGAGCAGAATTCTTTGACTCAAACACAAGCAGCTAGAAATGGCTTCATTGTCAAAGTTGCTAGGAGCCAGCAGTTTCTAGAACATCAACTGCTGCCATTAGGGTAATTCTTCCAAGCTAGCTATTAGATTTGGATTATAATTTCTATTATAAACTCTTAGAGAGCACAGAGGATCTCATTATAAATATCAACAGGGGAGCTGAAGCTTCAGGTTTTGATGGTCATGGACTTGCCCCATAAGCAGCCCAGCTTCAGAGAGAAGTTTCCATTTGCTGGTTGTCATCTGCAACCAGCAACAGTAAGACTCAGGCCTTCCCTCGCCATGCTGTCACATACACATCAAGACCCTTCCTGATGTCACTGTGAACAGCCTGAGACAATCTCCTTGCCATCAGTTAGAAGCTGCTAGCCTTTTAGCACTCCAAGTGATTTCTGATGCACATCAAGAAACTCTCTTCCTGGCCTAGGGTGACCAGGCACCATATTAACCAGGGTGCTCAACAGTGACAAAGTGGATTTACAGTCTGAGGTGAAATCTGTTAAGGGGAAAAGATGAGGTACAGATTTCAGTGCAGACAAGGTGATCAGATAATGCCATTATCCTACACAATACAGGATATGGTTACCATTTTAAACTGAACTATTTGTTTACTCTCTTCTCCACCCACCAAGTACATGAGACTCCAGATTTTAACACGAGACACAGAGGTGAACATCAGGGGTAAAGGGTCATGCTGCTCAGGGTTTAGCTGGAATAAGCATTCATCTGAAGCCTATGAGTTTGAAAAAAAATCAGATGGGGGAGAATCTAAATTGAGGAGATTTCCTATTTTAATCAGCTTTATGTTAACTGTCCTTTCTCTAAAACCTGTGAAAACCCTCTCAGAGGCTTAGCAATTTCTTACCAATAAGACATGGAAAGTCATTCCTAAGGATTTGATGTCATGAAAAAGCAGCAAGGAAAAAAATTAGACTTTAAAAATTAGACTGAGAATATGTCCAAGAGTGAGGTCCTGCCCACAAAAATGAGATCTTATGTTTAAAACCCTTGTCTGATCATGGGCCTTGTTTTCTTATTCTGGATCTGATCATCCCCATGAAATCAACCTTATCTCCTCAAGTTTCTTTCCCATCTCCATTCTCCTTTCCCATTCCACTCCTTCCTTGTTGCCTCAGTTTCCCACCACATTTCCACGCTAATATTTTTCCAAGCCTGTTTGGCTACTCACATAGAGCAACTGGAGATAAAAAAAAAGGCACAATGGGAAGAGATGAAGCTCATCACAACATGTAATATGAGACTGAGCAAGGGTAAAACTACTGTATACTTGAGCCATTGGAAGTACTTGTAGTTCTGACTACTGACAGAGCACATGAGGACTCTGCTTTGCTCCAGCTTTTCCAGTTGGAGAATTTGCATGGGCCGATACCTCCTCTGGGTTCCCAGTAGGGACCCCACCAAGGTCCAGAGAGCATCATCAAGATATCTCAGAGAAAAACTCAGCTTAAAACAATTGGATTCAGGAGTTGACATGAAGCATGGAATGGCTGGGGTTTTGTTATCCACCTCTTCTCTTCACCCAGCAAGATGTGATCTGCCTACAATCACAGCCGTCTCGCCAAGGGCGATATCGCCTCTTGATAATACAGGCTTTGCATGCACCTACAGAATTAAGGAGACATTCAGGGGAATTGGGAGGGGGGAGCAGGGGGAGATAATTTCAAACCAAATGCAAGAAGTAAGTGTCACACAGAACCAGACAGTGCAAGATCAGAAAAAACTTCTCCTCTCTGATCTATACTATTTTTTTCACCTCTTCATGTCCCACTTCCCCTACACACATGTTCCTTATGTCAGCACTGCGTGCTGGGGGGGTGTGGGGGGATAAAAACAGTATTGTTTTTTAAAGTCCACAGTAACAGCAAGGAACTGTCTCTTACTACTGACAGTGCAGTAGGATTAGGAAGGTTCACAGTGCTAAACTCTCTATATAAGCTGGAATCAAGACAATTTTTGAGGCAAAGAGCCTACAACCCAAACCAATCAGAGCTGAACAGCAAGACCTTCCTTCTGTGAAATTTAAATTAAAAGGTGTTAAAAATAGTCATTTCACTCCCATAGTCTTTACCAATTAAGCTAAGTGTGGTCAGGTTACCCTCCAATTTTGATCTGTTCCCCACCCACATTAGCTCAAAAAATTTATTTTAAAAGTTAAATATAAAATGCTTAATATAAAGCAAGAGCATAACGTCCCCTTGTGAATGCTACTGCAAGTGGCTACACAGCCTGACCCTTACTTATAATCCCCTGTAAATTCACCCAAAAAGTCATGAACTACATAATATTAGTTCTTACAGACTGACATATTTCCCTGATCTTTCATGAGCCACATGGGGAAACAGTTTTCGCCTGATCTGAATGAAGAAGAAAAACAGTGATCCTAATCAACCATTTACCCTTAGTGGCTTCCCTAAACAAATCTGGGAAAGAGCTTAAAGGCTTGGGAATATCCTCGACCCTGCTTGATGCACTGTAATAACCCTACCTAATTATACTGATATAAAAACTAATTGGAAAGATAGCAAATGTCAGGGTAAGATGCAAATTGTAGGGTGTTAATTGCTGAACAGGTGCTGGAATAGAATTAAATGAGCATCTTGATTAGGAGAGTGGAAAAAACAAATGTGGACCCCGAAATCAAGTTGGCCACGTGAATTATTTAGCAGCCTCCTTGTACCAGCAAAAGGTCATGTTGATGTGACCTCTGCTTTGTGATGGGTGGGCTGACAAAACAATAGTGAACTCCAGGAGAAAACATGGCTTAAGAGAGGGATGAGACTATACAACATATGAAATTTTCAACAGGATAGAGGAAGGTTGGGTTTTTTTTTTTTATTGGTGGACTTGTGGGTGGGTAACATGGCAGCTGAAAGTCTCCCATATGGATCACTGCAGGAATACAGAGCCACTAATCCTAAATCCAGGTGAGTCCCTCTCAGAGACCATACAGGTAAACACCAACTAGTCCTCTTCTAACCTTGAAAGCACAGAAACAAATCTACCAACACTTACTGGGGGTGTTTGAGGATACAGATGTTGGTCCAAACCAATATGGACTAAAAGCCAGATTTGTATTTGCACAGAACTTAACAGTTTCCATCCACAGACAGAAGTTCTTCAGTGACAGGACTAGAGTAGTAAACTATTTTTCACACAGCCCCTCAGAAAGCCATCTCATGTTTCAGTTGCCACTGAAGGGCCAACAGACAGCACAGATCAAATAACATCAATTAGAACCAGCACTCCAGAAACAGGAGACCCTATCATTAGCAGTTATTATTTAGGACATACAAGTAGAATAGTTTTCATGAAGGATTTAATGCAGGTTCAGTTATTTCTAATTTTGAATCTGGGACTAATGTTTTCTTGGAGAAAAATAGTGGAATTTAGCAAGAGCATGCCTGGGGTGGAAAAGTGGTTTACAATTAAAAGGTTTTATTTAGAAAAGACAGTTTCAACAAGTGAAAAAATTGTAAGACTGTTTTGCCTATTTGGAGAAAAGTTATGAAGAATTCTGAAAGCAATTATTATAAGTTACTGAAAATATTTCAACAGTTAGTTAGTTCTATGAATTACTTCACAATATATCACACTGGTTCAAACAACAGTGGCCTGGGGAGAAAGGAGGCTTTTCCCTCTGACTCCACTTAATAAACAAACACATCTCAAAGGACACAAGCAATCTCTATTAGGTGCTAGTTGAAACGATGGCATTACTGGAGGAGCAGCTAGAGACTGGGGCTGCAGCAGGACTCCAATCCATTATGCACAGTTCAGAGTCACAGTACAAAAGCTGCTGCCTTGCAGAGCTTCCAATCTACTCCAAAAGGGTAGAGAACGAGTGACTGAACCACAGGAAAACAGGTTACAGGCATCTTCAGGGGGCAAGGGGAGAAACACGCTCAAGACTGAAAACTTAGATTTATGATCCTAAGACCTGGAGTTCCCTTTGTATGTAAGGGATATGACACACCATGGGTGACAGGAGAATAGAGTGGGTACTGCACTGCAATGCTCAGTCTCCTGGGATGAAGACACCAATTCATTATCTGCACACCATCCTTCTTGGGGCCTCCACTGCTAGAGGAGGTAGCTGCCAATCACGCTCCGTTCTGCAGACTTATATTTAGTGCTTGCAGTGTGGGCTAGAAGCAGCTTCAGGGAGAAAGAGACTCAGTTAATTTTTCAAGTTCAAATCTATGTCTTAGAGGGGAAGGAAGGGCTGCAACTCCAATCGAGTTGTCTTTCCCATGACTTCAGCTTTAACCTTGCTGTTCAGAAGCACTACAGGTGTGTGGGGTGTGCTTAAAACATTGTGTCTAGTGGCAGGGAGGAGACTTGATTCACATGAGGTTATGCTGAGCAAACTCTTGGTAGTCTGTTAAAATCCCACAGGCATTGTACATGGTTTATACAGCCACACAGAACTTGTATGTTAGCAGCTATCCTGTACTGCCCTTTGCCAATGCTGACACTGTCCCAAAATAGCTCATGAAGCAGCAATATGCTTCTTACATATAGGAAAATAATGTGCATGAAAGATACAGGGGATTTTCATTTATTTATTTTAAACATTCCTATTAAAGTTTGCAGGAAGATAAACTTCACCTGCAGCTTACAATAGCACTAATGGGAAGTCCTTCCCATGCCAAAAATCTCAACTTTGGCAATAATTACTGAATTCTAAATATTACCCAGAAGCTAAAAAATGCTACAGTTAGGGATAAAGAGTACAATTCTGTGTTACTGCTTAACTCCTCCCCAATCTGTCAGCATGTACCTCACCCCCACCCTCATTTTTACCCACTCATTCCAGCCTCCAGCTGAGCCTGACCTATGATCAGGCTCTAATCTTCCAGTCAGGACTCCCAGTCCAGTACAGAATTCCTCACCAAACCTTCCTGACCAGAAGTACCACTACCCCAGATTGCAAGTGGTCCATCAAGAGGACACTCCTGAGCTCTGTGCAATATAAATCCACAAGCAGCATGGGCAAGCCCAAGCCAACACACCCTGTCTTAGCTGCACGACAGGTCACATTAGCCAAGGACCAGGAATCCACACTGCTTTAAAATCAGCTTGGAGCTGTGCAAATAGAAAGCATTTATACCTGGTCTGCTTTTCTCTTGCTAAAGTAGTGCAAGTCACCATACAATGTAGCCCAGAACTTCACATACCTTCATCTGCAACACAGAGATAAATTTTGCCTGTAAAAAAACCCCTGCAGCTACAGATGAAAATAAAGGGGAAAGCTGTCACATTAGCCAGCACAGAAATGGTTAAGGTCACAGCTTCTGAAGGGTGACTGTGTTTTAGGCAAGTTATCAGGCAGGGCTACTATCCTGCTTGTGCTGTTTGGCTAAATAGAAAGGAACTGACAGTGATAGTTTTTGAAGGCCCCCAAAGTAAAGCTGGAAAATGAGAGAACCAGATGTCCCTGAAGGAATGCTGGGAAATGCTTGAGATAAAGGAAGGGGAAGGAAAGGAAAAGAAAACCCACCCTTTAACCAAAACGTCCCAGCAGATTATTTTTTTGCAGGTCTGTGTCAACAAGTGACACTGACACAACACTGTATACATTTTCTCCCCTCTTTAGCAGAGGAATTTTGACTGACCAGATACTTTGTCAACATCAAGCAGAATGATTTTGTACTGGCACAGAGTCACCCTTAAAAGTCATCATCATTTTTCTTTAAGGTACTGAGCACCCATGTTCCTAATGAGAGTAGAGATTTGGAAAAACATCATCATTCAAGTATTCACTCATACTCCAAGCACAAACTAGTTTCAAAACCCAGTGAAATTTCTAGTAGCTACAAACTCCAGGATCATTTAAAGCTGTTCAGGATAAAAACTCAAGATAAATCCCTAAGATAAATGGTGTGTATGGAGGCAGATCTCTTCAGTTTTACCAGGCATCCAAGCCAGCATTTGTTGGTTTGAACATGAGAATGTTCAAGAATTTCACCTTTTCACAAAGGGAATTTCAAGGACTGTAGGCTCTTGTGGAAAGTTTGCAAATGTGAAACAAACCAGGAGCCCAGATGGGAATCTCACCAGTTCCATTCTTCTTTTCAGGACTTAGTTTCAACAAAATATTTATGTACAAGCTTCTTGATGTTGATGCTAAATAATAACAAGTGCTAATTGCTTTGCTGAATCGGGACCCTTTTGCTGAAATAGCTTTTTATCAATGTTGCATAAGAAAACCTAACCACATCTCTTCAAAAATAATTAAAACCAATTTGTATTGGCATCACCACTCTCGCCTTCAAGTCTAATTTCTTTATGCCATCAGCTAATTTCATCTGTTCACTATGTAACTGGCTTTTCAACTGCTTTAAACGCCTCTGTAATTACCCTCCCTATGCCACCTCTTTTCAGACACTCAGTGATCTTCCTCTAAGGTTTGATGGTTTGAAAAAGACCCTGTGTGTATCTGGCTAATGCAAACCCACCTTGTGCAGTCGTGCTTTTGCAACATAGCTCTTGGGTATGGAGCCATAAGAGCCAGGCAATTATTTCTTCCATTTCTGATACAAGCCTCTTGCACAGAGCTGCACAGATCAAGACAAGGACCCAGCGGGAAAATGTGGTAGTGGAAAAGTTTCCCCCTGGAGCAAAAGAACAGACCTAACTAGAGCAAGTGAATACCTACAATAATGGGACTAAAAACAAAAAAAAAATCAGCTTAGTGGTGCAGTCAGTAGCAACAATGGAAAGTGTAAGAGGCTTGCAGGACCAATTGCACATCCCAGGGAGAAAGTTGACTAGTTCTTCGAGGGAAGCACCAGGAATACAAGGGAAAGACTGTCAGAGGAGCAACTTCCTAGCAGGCTACAGAGCCTGAACCCTGAAAGGATTGATGGAGACAGTATCATTTTGGTTTGCTTGGGTTTCACATTTCCAATGAGAAGAGTTACTCTTTTTATTACTTAAAGGGATGAAAAACCCATGGTGCAGAATTTCCTGCCTTCATGCCAAAAACTGAGCAGAGGGAGAAGGGCTCAATATCCCACAGGCTGCAGAGCTGGAGCCACTTTGCTCACAAATCGCCCCAGGCCACATTATCACATGGAGTTACAACCCTTTAAGCTTCAAAGCTGCTCTAACCTAGGCTCTTCCCTCTCAATCACTGTGCTACCTTTTCAAAAATAAATTAATTGGCACTTAACTGTGTGCATTAAACTGGCATCATTGCCCACACATGAGAAACAATGTTCTTGTCAGAAAGTGGTCAGATTGTGTGGACCGATGCTGCTGCACCTCAACTAGTTGCCAGCACATTTGAAACATCTTCTGTTGTTGACAGACCCTATCGATGTCTTTTAAATCACCATCCCAATCAGTACTACAGATCACCTAGCTCTTTTAGCCAAGGTGAGCCTCTTCTCTTCCTCTCCTCTTAACCCATCTTGTTTGCCAAAAAATCCCCATTTCAAAGGTCTAGAAAGTTAACACATCCAGGTAGATTAAGGGATAAGTGATTTGTTCCTCTGCAGGCTGCAGGAAGGGGAGTGCTGGAAGTGTACATCAAGCATCCTCATTTCCATCCCTTCCACTAGAGTCTACTTTGTTGCTCCAAAGCACTGGGTTAGTAACACATTTATGCCTCTGAGGTAGAGCCACAGAAGTCCAGCTCCTCATTCTGATCTGTGAACACAGATTTTATGAAGTCAGATTTTATACAGCCTGTTACATGACCTCTTCTTTATCGATGCTGGCTTAGGGAGAGAGCTGAAAAGGAGTTGTTGTATGGTTTAACTGATTTTTATGGGCTTCCTCTAAATCAGTCTCTTCATTTCATCTCCTTTCAGTGGGAAACCCAGCATAGGAACAGGCTGGGAAGCCCCCCTGCATTTGCTAAAGGATCCTGATCAAACAGCATTAACCAGAAGCTTAAACACAGGCCAAAAAGAGAAGTTGGATTACAGATTTTCTGAAGTCTCATCCTCTCCTTTTTCTCTTCTGCATTAATTTCCCTGAGAACAACTGCTCACAGACACTGGAACAACTTTCAGACATAGTTGTAACAGAGCCTCAGCTGACAGGTATATTGGTATTGTTGCCAGTGGCTTCACCCCTTTCCCAGCTGCAGACCACCCTATTTTGGCACCTCGGGTGCAGCACAACAGTGGCAGGAGAATCTGGGTAAACTGCACCACTGCCATCTCCTACATCCTACAGCTTTTTCTAGGTGTAGTGCCATCTGGAAATTGAACCTTTAAAAAATTATTCATAGTTGGATGTTGGGAAAAATATGGAGGCACATAAAATTGTTAGTTGGAGGGTTTTTTTCTGCTAAAATATAAAAAAACACTTCCACAATATGTAAATACAACCTTGCTTCTGCTGGAATTAGAGGAAATTTTGATGTAGTTTTGGACAAGATAAATCCCCAAACTCTTAATATACCCTACAGACACGATCCCTGATGGTTGTTCTGTGATGGAATAAATAAAAGCTTTCTTCACTGTAAGAAATTCCACCATCCAGTGAAATCAGCTTTATGCCATCTCCTGTCAGTTGTGACAGTGCTTGGGAGCTCCTGAAAGGGGCAAGTGATTAAAAGCCTCCTTAGGGCAATCAGTTGCCACTTCATTTTGGTTTATTTTCTTCAAACAGCCTTTGTAGGAAAGATACAAACCCATGTAGGAAAGAGCAGTTCCTTTTGCCTAATGGGTTCACAGTCACCAAGACTCAAATAAGCTGACTGCTTAAAAAACAACTCAGGAGCCACAGTAAGAGATAGAAAATTATTGCTTCCTGTCATGACCAAATATTAAACACAGCACACACCTAATGGCTCTATCACTCCCCAGGGGAGAAGCTTTATGAACAATAAAATCCCAGCAGACTTGCACTGTTTGGACTTAGAAGCCTCATTATAGGCTCACTGATCCAATACAATTTACAAGCTCAATGGACTCCACTTGAAGGAAAAGCCACCAAACATGGAGTTATAAATGGAACACCCATGGAGAAATATGCATTTATTACAGAAGGAAATGAGCAGAGAAGATGGAAAGGAAAAGGGGAAAGAAAAAAAAAATTAAAAAAAGAAAACCCACCAAAGCTAGGTTGGATAGCAGCTCCTCAGAGATCCACATCAGAGAGAAAGAAATGCTGTTCCAGGACATGCTTACCTGACCCAGTCTGGAACACACAAGACTTGGATTCACTCCTCACTGTGTCATAAACCATGTCTTGGGCAACTCTTCATACCTTTAGGTTTATGAACCCATCTCCAACTGACTTAAGCAGGTTTCAAGCTACTTCCAATCTCAACCTCGCTGTTCTGAGCAGGACAAATTATTTCATACCCTATCTGAAAGCAGGAAACACCCCACACTGACTGGGAGGCCTTCTTCAGATGTGAAGCACTTGCTTCAGAGAGCCTGAAATCCCTGGATGTTTATGGGGTAGAAAATACGTGAGATCCCACCAGAAACAGATGGTGAAAGAAACACACAAGGTCGGGATGGACAGAAACAAAAGGTTCAAAAGGCGAGCAAGAGGCAGTAACAAGAAAGGCAGATGAAGTGACAAATCCATAAAACCAAGTCTAGACAGAGGCTGAGAGGAGTGCAAAAGTGGTAAGGAAGTGTATTTTAGGTCATAAACACACAGAGGATGCTTTCATTAGGATGCAAATACTCTGAAATATTGGCATTTTCGTGATGAGTGCAGATGGATCCAGGCACATGCAGACCCATTTTCAAGTTTGTGCTGTAGAGATCCCATGTCACACACTACACAGGAGCTCTTTGGTGTTGTTTGCATAGGGAATTTATCCTCAGCTTCCATTCCCAGCAGTGCTTTAGTTCATGGGAAACTTGTATTCCATTCCCCTCTCCACTACTACCAGACTCAATGATTCTAATGGCTCTGTTCTTCTCTGTTCTTCCAAGACTCCTCACTATCACCTGGCTGTGCAGCCACTGAACCTCCTCACCTGCTCTCTATGAGAACACAACACAAACTGGATAAAATTCTCCTTATTGCAAGGACAAAGCTGCAACTTAAAAAGGAAAAAAGATTCTTCCACACTATGCTTGAACTCTGCTATAAACTTTGCAGTGCTCAGTCAGGATTCAGCCAGCCAGCACCATCAGTGTTTTTTATCTCAGCTAAAGCACAAATAATCCAACAAGATTGGAATTCATCCATACTTGCTGTCCATTCTGCACTAAAGCATCATGGAAGCTTATCTGATTTATGCAGAATTGCTAAAACCCTTTGGGTCTTGCCTTCACTGGACTTAGTTTCTCCAGGCTTCCTCCCAGGCACCAGAAGCAACAGTCAGATTTTCTTTATTTGAATTATCTAGTAGGTCCTTGCTCAGACTAAACCATGCTCACCTTGCAGTTCTGAAACTAGAATGTGCACTGATGATCCCAGTTAGAGATTAGTGGATATAAAGCAATCAGTACTGGTTAATGCTCCCACCCATTGTATTTTCCTCTCAGTGAGTAACCTCTGGGTATGTTAAAGAGGCAAAGTGCTCAGGCCAGAAGAGGAGTGTACATGTATAAAAAGCTAGGGGAAGTGAAGTTCCAGTTCTCTTTCCTATTAAATTTGTTCTGCAAATCAGCAGTGATTTAAGCTCATGTATTTTTTACCCTGTTTCAGAAGCTGTAACACCTTCAGCCCAGGCAGCAGCAATCAACAGTCTGAGCAGACAATAACTTTTTGAATCACTCCAAACCAATATCCACCCTAATGGCAACATTTGTTGTATCACTATAGTATTCCCACACATTTAGTTTTAGCATATATACCTTTGTGTTATCAGTGAGAGCCAGAAAATCAGAGACTTCAACATGATTCTCTGTTAAACAGGGACTATGGGAATGATAAGAAAAATACAGGCAGCCTGCAATGGAGAGAATGGAGCGGGACCCAGTACTTCCACAGTTCAAATTAGTCCCTTAACCACAAGTCCATTCTTCTTTTTTTCTAGCACATGCAGAGAGATCTCTAAGTTTATTCTTACTCACCAGCTGGCTGGAAAATCTCTTGTCTGTCAACATTTAAAAAAAAAAAGTGACAGAAGCTGGTCTCCATTCTCCAGTTTACTCCATTTACAGGCTTTAAGTGATTGCACACATCAAAGATTTCAAGATCTAGTGAAACCAGAAAACTAGTAAAGAAATCTTCGTTTTGCCTAGAAGGGGGAGGGGGATATAGAAGCAAACAAATTACACACTAAGAGAACCACTTGTCAAATGGCTAGGATAGTGCACTTTAAGTTACTGACTCTCCACAAACATCCAGTCTACTAAAAAATTCATAAAGAGACAGATGGCACAACAGCAGCTCTTTGCAGGAGAGCAGGGTTTAGCAGTGAACAAAGGACTTTGACTCCCTAGGACAAGAGAAGAGATCATTGTGGGGTTTGGAGGCTTGGAAGGGGGGATTGGAGCACGCAGGGAGCTGAGGGAGGCTGTGTCTCTCTGTGGCTCCTAGTTTCACCCCACAGCAGCAAGATTTGAGACCTTTATTCTACCTTGGTAGACTTACAAGGAGTATGGAGAACAGAGTAGAAAAAGAACAATCCAACTCTACTCCTCCTTGCAGTAGAAACATGAAAAATAAAACCAAAGAGCTCCTCTTCAAGGACATGAAACCACTTTCCACAGTTAGGTAATTGCTAACACTTTGGAGTTAAGGGGGAAACTGAGGCACAGAGTTACACAACTTTTTTTAAGTGACAGGGCAACTCCATATCAGAGAGAACGGGGCCTCTGCATTCATGCTGTTCTGACTAAGCATTAGGAAATATCCTTGGGTTACCCAATGGTTTTGGGGATCAGCCTGAAAGAGAGATGGGACAGATAAAGTCCTTTTCAGATGGCTGAGATTAAGAGAAAAACAAACCAACCAGGATAGCCAGAGGTCTGCCCTTATTTCAAGCCAGATCCTGTAAAATGAAAGCTGATCTATATGGCCTATTGCCTCTTAGGGAGAACAAAAAGAAGACAGAAAGCCCCATCCTATTAATGTGCACATCTCACACAGAGCACTTCAGCACACAGCATGGACACTAGAGGGGCACAGTCACAATGTTTAAGCCTGGCAACTGCTGTCTTTTCTGAAGTGAGTTTTAGTACTCATGAAATGTGCCAGACAGCCTGGGAGAGCGCAGTGCTCTGTTTATCTATACAGCAGGTAGGGCATGTGTATCTGCAGGGAAGAAAATCTCTATCCATGCTGCCCCATTTCTGCACTGAAGGGATGGACCCCTGTGGCACAAGAGTGTAATCCAGTCCCTTGCTTCTTTATAAAGATGCCAACAAGGTGCTAGCTGGGTTTGTGCTGTTGTTGTTGGGGGTTTTTTATGTTTGTTTTAAATAATAATAACAATAAAGCCTAAATGGTTACAGGACATGTCATCTGACCAGTTCACCATCCACTGTGCCAAGTGCTCAGCTGGTGCCAGTCAGTGTGGCACTGCTGACCCTGCTGCAGACCTGGCCCCAGGCCTCCACCCAACTGTTAGTGGGTGGCTCAATCCAAGGTAACATCCCACAGAACCCAGCAGTTCATCCCCTGCGTCACTCCAGCCACCATCTCAATAACATCTGGGGTAAGAGGTGGTAGCAAAATACATTAGATCCCTTACAGGACAATTAGGAAGAGGTTAGGTTAGCAGTAGGAAGAACTGAACCCAGGATCTCAGATCCTTAAAGCATTGGAGCTGAATGACCTCATTCCAGCAGCTCAAAGGCAGCAGAGGACCCAAGGGCCTCCACACATTAATGCCATCGAGACATCCAGCCACACAGCACAGATCACGTGCACTTTGCAGCAGCCTCCAAAGTCATTTCCCCTCTAGTAACAAAAAAAAAAAAATCTGTCCCTTCCCAGTTGCACTGGGATGGTTAATTGAATGAAGATGTTTCACCTGAATTACATGAAATTTCTTTTGACTCTTTATTTTTTATTAGAAGAACAAAACTGTTCACAGTTTTACTCATTTACTCAACCAAAAAGGTTGCTCGGTTCTCCCCTGCACCCTGGAGGCTTCACTTGGATCACAGCTTTTGTATACTAGGTGAAGCACTAAGAATAACAAGCTTATATAATGTGCTCTAAAGAGCATAATTCCTCAAGAAACACAAAGAACAAAATCATAATAATTAAAACCAAATCATTAAAAAAGCAGTAAGTCATTCCACACAACAAATGGAAAATTTATATCCAAAACTATACAGCTCATCTAAAATGAGAGAGAAAATCTGCAGTAAAATGAGGAACTGAATTAATTTCCAGTATCCACCACCTCTTAACCATAAGACCAAGTGTCATTTTATTTCCATACCTGGGGTGGGAAAGGCAGCCAACTAAGGAATTCTGATATTGGTGTGCCAAAACACAGCTCTCATTTGGGAAGCATCACCTTCCACCCTTCTATCTGAAAGCCACCACCAACTCATCCACTTGTCTATGAATTCAACACAGGGGAAAGCCATCAGCATGCAAACTCACACTCTGATGTCCAGGAACTACACAGAACCTCAAGAATCACCACTTCAACCATGAGAAAAAATAATAAAATTGACATTTCTGAAGTCTCATAAATCCACCAGTTCCATGGGAAGTGACTTCTAAAACTAAGCACGTAGACAGGATAAATAAGAAATGAAGATCAGTGGGGATCCACCAGTGCTGTGATCCACCAAGGGAACACACTAGAACTGATTTAGCTCTGGTGAGCTTTGATCTTGTGTGCAAGGCTAAAGCTCACTCTAACGTTCCAAGAAGTGACTGTGGTTTGTGTTATCTATACAAGACTTGGAGTGTACATTTTGCAAGTGCTTCTGGACTAATCATCTACCCCATAACCTCCCACATGCATTCAGGTGGTCCTTCCAGTCCTGTGCTCCAGTGGAGTTATGTTTGCTTTGGCTGTTTGACACCTGCAATAGCAGCACTACAGGATTTGAGCTGTATCATCTCTGTTAAAGAAGGCAGCACCCTGAAGTCAGCTTCTGATCCAAGTTACGCTGGAATTCTGACAACTTAAATACTCCAACAGATCCTACAGGTCTTTGCTGGTGGGAGAAAGTCTCCAGTAAATTTCAGTGAAGAAGCTCCTTTCCACATAGAAAAGCACTAGTTTCTAAGAGTGAACAGAAAAATAACTGCAAGGTCCTTAGGATCTAAATCTAGTCCCCTGAGCAAAGGTCACAGCAGAAATGTTTTATTCAGCGTAAGAACTTCTGGAATTCATTCAAGGAGAAGAAAAAAAAACTGAACAACAACAACATGGCTGACATTTTTTTCCCACTGAACAATTTTTTCCTCTAGAAACAGGGATACAACTTCCCTTGAATTGGCAACCAGCAACGAACTACACCTCCCTGCAGCAATTACCAGGTAAACCAACACCATAGTCTGCTCAGTCTCTGTGAGCATAAAAAGCCAAGAAGCAGGGAAACAAATAAAATGGGAACCACTTCACTGCTGGTGGAGTTGTGTTCTTTTGCAGCAGCTTATGATTTAGTCCTGAACTCAGCTAAATTTAGTGCATGTTTTGTCAGTGCAAACTCGATGGCTGGTTATAACCTCAACTGATCTGAATGTTTCATTAATCCCACAAGGTTTGTAGGATGCATCCACAGCATGGTCAGAAGTGTGGGGTTGGAGCAGATAAGCACAGCAGAGCAGTCCCTGTTAGCTCAGGCAAAAAAGCAAAACAACAAACCACACAGCTGCAGTAACAGAGTGCATATCTCTACCCAAAGAAAAGCATCTCCTTGCTCCTTCACTCCCCTTAGAGGTACCCAAGGTAGTTAACTTCTGGCCACTCAGGATGGCAGCATCCTGTGAGTACCATGCAGAACTTGCTTCCTCTGGACTCTAAACCCTTGCAGCCCCTTTGCAGCTGAGGGAACCTGCTTGCCACCCACAAGCTCCTTGGACAGTAAAGCAGCTTAGTGATTAGTAACATGGTGCCAAATCCTCTGACCAGGCTGGTGCCCATGAGGGAGTTGCAAGTCAAATACCAAACGTGCCAGCCTAAGCTGGACACACCTCAACCTAAAACTGGACTTCCACCTCCACTCTCACACCTTGATAGTCACCTACTACAGCTTCTAGGATGTTGGTTGTTGATCTTTTCTGTGCTGTACAATCAAACCATGTTTTTGTAATCCCTGATCTGGAGTTACAATGGAGATGGCACCTCTGGAGTGCCAGCCACAATTTTCTCACATGGTCTTGCAGAAGAAGCAATGCCTATTAACTAACCTGGGCTCTAAAGGAGAACCTAACACCTTCAGACAGCCAAGGTCTTCTCTGGCCTCCATTTGCCTTCTATTCTAAATGGAAAGGCCTGCTCCTGTTTCACTTTGAACCCACTGTTTAGACACGGCTCTGTGTAACAAATTACTTTTATAATCCCTCCTTTCCCCGTTCTACTTATTTTTCCTACCTCTCTAGAGACATGCTAGAACATAACAGCTGCATTGTTACATGACAAGTTTTTACATTTCCCTATCATTTCAAACTGTGAAAAAAACACCTTCATTCCATTTATTTAAAAAACAAAAACCACCAACAAAAAAGCACCACCTCCCTGTAGCTCATTACTAAGGAAAAAAAAAACAATACCCACCATGAAGGCAACACTGAACTGAAAACCTTACCAGGCTCTCAAGCATTGATGCTTTCTTGTGAGGAAGGAATAACCACCCCCACTGCTGCTGTCCAGATTCCCAAACTAGTTTTCAGGACTCTTCAGCACTTTCCTGCTCGTTTGAAAGGCAGAGGCTTAACCCCACTCAACACAGCTTGGGAGAGTCGGCTCAAACTCCCAAGGACTTGTACTTACTGCTGCAGAAATGTCTGAGGGT
Source organism: Heliornis fulica (assembly GCA_013399135.1). Lineage (NCBI taxonomy): Eukaryota > Metazoa > Chordata > Aves > Gruiformes > Heliornithidae > Heliornis > Heliornis fulica. The sequence continues at coordinate 191,106 of VXBZ01002888.1, forward strand.
GACAGACCAGACAACTAATTCCTCTCTGCAGACACCTACAGCATGACTTGGTTACTATATCTGCATTACAAGTGTTGTTTAAGACCTAGCAGGCAGGACTACCCCTCACTCCCCATGCCTTGTTTTACTGGGTGTACTGGAGTAGGAGTAACCGTACAGAAGAGGGAGTCATCTGATAGATGCTGCGCTGCTCATTAGCAGTAGAGCAAAAAAAAGGTTTTGCTTTGAGTTTAGCTTTATTCACCATCCTGCCACCTCCAGACAGCAGTGCAGATGTGTAATCACTTCTCTCCTCTGTGGCCTACGTCACTTTTAGTGACTGCCTTTAAAAACCAAGTGACAAAGCTTTATGGGGCGCACCTTACTACTGCCCCTACTGAGCTACGGGTCTGACGTGCTGCTTTGAGACAGAACAAAGGGGAAGAACTGATGCTGAACAAGAAACTGCCAGAATGAACCTGGAGGATGCTTCCACACAAGCAGAACACCTACTGCTATTAGCAGGGGAGTTACAACTTCTAAGATTAGAGCAAGCTCAGAAAGCTTAGGACTCACTGACCGCACGGATGACTTGTGACTCACATTTTACACACAGTTGTTCAAAAGAATAATCCTGTTGGTTTTGTTTGGTTGTTTTTAATATTTTCAATTCCATTGCATTTTACATCAGCAGATCTCAAATCCCCACAGAAGCTTCATTTTGCATAAGACTGCACAGAACTCTCAGAATGACAAATGCAGAGCTAGGAACTACCCCCTTCATGGTCTCAACTCAGAGGCCAGCACACTGCCTCACGTCACGCCTGCTTCTCCAGCAGCAACACAACCTTCAGAAAATTCAGGCTTCAGATTGGAAAGTTCCCAAATGCAGACTCATACCAAACATCAACACAGCCAAAAATAAGCTAGAAAAATCATAGAAAAGGTCAAAGTGGCATATCTAGGACTTCTGCTTCTAGTCAAGAAGCTGCCCCACACACCAATAGCCCAGTCTGCTGGAATTTCCAGCTCTGGCTCCAACCACAACTCCTAAGTACTAAATTAAAAGGGAAGAACATGGAGTAAAGGGAGGGAAACAACACCATCACATCAAAGTTTCAATATTATTTAGATTAATTCTGTAATTAAAAAAAATAATTGTAGATCTTTATTCAAACCAGCTTGACCATTCCAAATGCCAAAACAAATTCACAATACCATGACAATTAACTCTTATTAGTCTGTAGGTAGAACAAGCCAGACAAATACAAATATAAAAACTGAATCCACAATCAATCCACATCAGCATCAGTTCTCCACTGGCCCCTTGTACCAGCTGCTTCAGGGAAAAGAGATTTGCTGTAATCTAGAGGGAAAAGGGTGGTTCCTGACTCTTCCTCATTTACAGCTCACTTTCTGGAAATCTTGGTTGTGCACTTCTTTTCAAAACAGCTCTATTCCTATTTTCCCTTTCTGAATCTTGTTGAAATCCAGATCTCAGGCACCTTTCTGAGTCACTGACTTCCACAGGTGAGTTTTCTAAGCCTCCACAAATACAGAATCTAATGTGCCAGTTCCTGATTTAACAACTGTTGTCCTCCCCTATTTATTTATCTAGAAACTGTCAGGCAGAACCTAGACCCAGATCTGGAAGAGAGTAACACACAAAGCTGCTGTTCTACCTAAAATCCCCAAACCATTGGTTTTAATCCTGCCTGGTATGTTGCACTTCTGCCCTTACTAATTCTTCTACAGAAATATTATTATTTTCTACAAGAATATTACTGAAGCTGACAGGTTGCTCAAAGCTTTATCACTCTCAGTAATCCAGTTGGATCATATCCCCAGTAAACAGAAAATATTCCAGATGCTTCCATGGAGTATGTGGTCACAATAACAACAACACACAGACAACTGTATTTTTAAAATCCACATCAACAACTTAGTCAAGGTGTGCCCAGATGGACTAAAGGTAACCAATCCTTAGGCTGGTGGTTTTGTTAAGTCATGAAGCAGAGGCATTCCTGAATGGCAGACAATGACAACTACCAAGACCAACTCTCAGTCACCTCAAGGCACAAACAACAATTTGGGGTTGCTTCTGTGGGAAAATGAGGATTTGTTTCCTACCTGTCAATGATCACAGGGTCAGATGGAGTCTCATTTCTGTTGCCGCAGCTCTTCTTCTCACAGCACCGACTGGAGAGAGAAGTAAAACAGCAGTTAAAGAACTGTTGTGACAGTTGATAGCAAAATAACCTGTTAAAAGTCCTGTCTCCAAACCTTCAGGACTCAGTATGTGCCTAAAAAACTGACAGAAAATTCTGGCAAGGCTATCTAGAATGGAGAAGAACCAGGGAAACTGGGTGGCAAGTGCTGGTTGATTCCAACTGGAGTTTGGCACTTGGCTCCCACTGGTCTTTTTTGAAATCCACAGCCCAAAAACCCCCAAACCAGCAATATGGTCACACTTGAGACTAAGGCCCTATTTATAAAGGCTTAATAAATGATTAACAGATATCCTAATGACATTACAGGCATGAGTATCAAGTGTGATGTATGGTTATAAGTCCATCAAAAGAAGGTGTTAGAACTGAGGACAAGCAAGCTAATAATTTGTTCTATTCTAATAACTGATTTGTTGATTATTAAATATCCAGTAACCCCTGACATTCATATGCCCACAGAAAACTCCAACAATAGAGTAGCACCAGTGAAAAAAAAACAGAAACTGAACAATTAAATCCTACTAAGTTTGTATGTGCACACATGGGCAAACGTGTACGTATCTACACACAGGTGTACCAGGAGATGATAGAGAAGAATAAAACCTACAGTTGATGTTCTTCACTCCCAGTGAATTAAACCTTCTTCAGGAAAGAGCAGAACCACTGCATTTCCTCCTCCCATTTTTACAAATAATAACAGTAAACCCCCAACAACAAACAACAAAAAAGGAAAAAAAAATCAAAGAGAGATCATTATTTGATTTCCATCAATATACTCATTGACATGGGTGATGCTCCTTGCACACACCAGCTGAGTACCACAATTTTAATAGATTTTTTTTAAGAAGTCCTTGCTCTGAAATTCTCAATTTAAAAATCTGTAGCAAGATCAAAGTTTGTTACAAGAGTTACACTGTCTTGATGCTCAGTTTGTTCCAACTAAACGTAACAGGGAAGGGAAGATGGAGACATTAAGTAGGATGCATCAGAAGTCTCATGCATCTCCTAAATCATCAGATCAGATTCTGCCTTAAGTCACACAAATGCCTTTCCAAATGACATTTTTTCAGATTTTGTAGAGACTATTCAAATTTAAACATAAGGAATTGAGAAAGTGGTTTTTTTGCACAGTGGTATAATAGGTGCTGAATCTATTTCCAAAATCCTCAAGTCACTCTGAATCCCACAGCTTTCCAACTGGAGAGCAGAGAAACTGAAAATAAAACACTTTATAATTCACTGAAGGCAGTGCATAATAAGAGAGTAGCTTTTTTTTCCTTAAAATGCCTAATATTCAATTATAAATACTTCAAAATAAGCATTTAGATGAAAAACCCTTCTTTCAGATAAGAGAAACTCCACATGCATGCATTTTCTCCTTAAGTTACAGTATGTGCCAGGAACTTCCTTTTGCAAGTTGAAATTGCCCAGCAAGATGAGATACAACTAGCAGATCTATTTGAATAGCAGCTCTAACTGTTTCAACATTTCTACATTCCCTTTGCCTCAAACCTGCACTTATTCATCGATGCTATTCCTTTTAAAATAAAAGGATACACTAAATATTTAAAAATCCCTGGGGCAGCCCCTCTAGCTGCTGTAAATTGTCATAGCTCCATCGACTTCAGTGGAGCTATGGTAATTCACACTAGCTAAGAATATCTCTGCTCCTTCCTTCTCCCAACTTTGTTTTAAGTGCATCTTTTATGCATTTCACTGCCTAATGACTGTTTATAAAGAATTGCATATTTTTGTACTAAAAAAGCCAAGATGTGAGATATTTTCTAAAGAAAAAAAAAAAAGAAATCTCAACCCCAAGAAGGAGAAAACCCTCACTCAGAAGAATATAAATTTGGCATGTACTCCTGACACATCCAATATAACTGCACTGGAAATAACACTGGAAATAAATTTCTTGCTCGTTTACATGCAGCTATAATAAAAACAGCAAAAGGAACTCAATTTTTTAAATATGTTCATAATGTTTTGGTGTTTGGGATTTATTTATTTTTTTTACATCTGAAACAGCAGTCGTTTCATCTCCATAATAATAGTAAATTAGGTATCTTTTAGTCATGTAACTTATGTAAGATGGTCATAGAAAACCCTGATTGCACTACACCAGAGCACCGTTCAAGCACAATGCACTAGCAATACCTCTAACTGCATCTCATCAGTACATACAACCTCTCTTCCCAGAGAGGTTGCCATTTCTTGGCATAGTAAATGTTTCAGAAGGAATTTTGTGAGCTTGGAGTATGATGTGGCTGGGTTCTGAAACAAGCACAGTTTGGGTGATTTTGCACAGTTAGGAGGAACTCTACATTTGTAATACTTTAAATTTTTCCTTCTGAAACTCACAGCTGAAGTTCTCTCAATATTTTACAAATACCTACAATCTTATCACACTCAGGTGAGAGATTTTTGTTGAGAGCACCAGATCTCTTTCCCTTTGACTGTAATACTTCTTGAGCTCAAACATACACGAAGAAAACGTCTTGATTAGGGAAAACAGTCACTCACTTCCAGTGGAGGACTAGTTCGCACGTAAATCAGAGTGCTTTTAAAGATTAAGGATGTTTCAGCCCAGCATTTTAGCAAAAGCACCTCTCAAATCTTTAAATCCCCGTTTCCAAGTATTTCATCACAGTATCCAAGCACTGACATTTCCACTGGGTTTGTTTTAGAAGTGCTGTCTGCAATGGAATCGACTCCTTCCGACTGAAGTCGGTGGCAAAACCCCTAAACTCTGGTGATCCGTGATGAAGCTACAACCTCCTCTTAACGCAAACCGTTGGTGTGACCTCACCAGTGTTTACATTTCTGCTACAGCACTGTGCTAGGGACATGCCTTTAGTGATGCTCATTGGCTAAAGACAAGAATACCAAGGCTGAAAACTTCTGTTTTCTACACCTTTAATTACACTTTCCCCTCTAACAAGATCTACATGGGGAAAATAATGGTTTATATTATGAACAGCTCTGGAAAAAAAAAATAAATAAAAGCAGAGAAGCTAAAAAGCTCCTACTGACAACCCCAGCTCTATAAACCGAACACTCCAGAAGGCTCATGTCAAACCCCAACTTACATCCTTCCCTTCCTCGCACTTGACTAAAACGGTTTTAAAATTCAGCCCCCAACTTCCCTCCCCTCACCCCCCTCTAAGGAAGGGGGTAAGAAGGAGGGAAAAAAAAAAAAAAAAAAAAATCTGTCTCTAATTTCAAACTCAAATAAGCTCACAGCATGGTGGCCTTTGTTTTGTTTTCTTCTCCCCAGCTCCTCCCTGCAATTGCATAACAAAAGTGTCTAAATTCACACCATCTGGCCGGTAAAGAGGCGGCCGCGGCCGCCTGGCCCAGCTGATTAGAGCTCCTGTCTAGCCGGAGCCTTGTGGCGAAAGTCACAGCTGTGGGGCTCGCCTGCTCTCAATGCAGCTCTGTTATTAGCCAGCTGTAGGCCCTGAGACTACTTCTGTTCAAATTATAATACCTTTTAACCCTCTGAGCATTGAGGGCATAGGGGGTTGCTGGCAGCAGCATAACAACTAGTTCCCTCTTAGTCGATAATTGGAAGAAAGAAGAGGAAAAAAAAAAAAAGTTATTGCAGGAGAGGAAGCTGTTTACCTTGATTTCCAACTTGGGGAGGGGGAGGAAGAGTGTGTATTTAAGATAGACACACCTAAGAGGAACAGCTCCCATTAGGCTGTAATAACCCAAATGAAAAAAATCTCAGATCTGCAAATAAATAAATGGAGTCTCTCGCTGCAAGCACTAATTATTGAGGGTTGAGAGTTGAACTTCCAATTGCTATGACAGATTGGTGCAGCCGTATCAATATTTAGACAACTTTCCCGCTAAGCGTGCGTCTGGCACCGTCTGAGAGGAAGACGCCGAGTTTTGGATGCATTTGTCTCTGCACAGCGAGGGTATCTGTGTGATTCCACACCAAAAAACACCCCCAAAAAGCCTTCCTTCAACGAGGAAGGGTTGGAAGAAGAGGAGCACGGAGCCCCTTCTTTTTTTTAAAAACAGTAGGCATCAATTTGGACAGCAGAGTGGGTACAGTGCATTAAATTTTTATATACTGTTACTATTGCAAACTAAACTAAGGGCTTTAAAAATTGATGCTGCCACTTAAGCAGCACACAATGAGGAAGATTTGATTATTGTGCTTAAAAGGAATAAAATAAAATGTCAAGTTTAACTAGAGTTGAATCTGTTCCCTTGGTATTATTCGAAGTGATGTGTGTAAAGCCTCTCTAGAACACACAGCATCCTGCTCAGAGATACTTTAGGAAAACACGACATTTAAAATCAAATGTCTTCATTAGGGTACAGAGAGCTTTTGATTTCCCCCCACTAATCTGTGTTTTACATGGAAAGGACGTTCCCTGAGTTGTAATTCTTCCTTGGCTGATCTATCAAGCAGGAGAGTTCAGTATAATCACAAGAAGGGTTTACATTTTAGAACGCTACTTTAAATCAAGCACGGAACGTGTTTATAGGCATCAGTGGAGGCCGGGTATATAAAAGCTGAACAGAGCCTTTAATACTATCAAGGCATGGAGAGGAAATGGGAAAAAAGCCAAATTAATTTTGTTTTAAGCAAGCACATTTGAATGGGAAGGTGCTGGTGTTTGCAGAAATATTTTAACTTCTAAACCAGAACTGCTCCCTGCACAGGAGGGGTGCAGGAAGGTGAAGTCTGCTAACTGTTATTTCGCCAGCACAAACCAGGCAGGACCCAACTGCTCAGCAATACAACGTGTTCCCCCAGTTACAGTGAGGACTTGGGATGGTATGGAGAGCATATATATTTAAACATACACGCAAGTTCTACGTGTTCCAGAAAGTAACATATATACACACACACCTTTAATCTTTAATCTACTAAATCGACAGGTCCTTGTAAAACACACACACAGTACTCATCCCTCACAATACACCGCTGGGTTTGTGAATACCTATGTGAGTGCTCATTAAAAGTAACAATGCTTGTTCTCTTAATTAACGAGAGCAAAGTACAACAGATAAACACTATACATCCACTTGATTCTTTTTATGTGTAGGAAGTAGTGGAATAGTTGACATCATCGTTAAGCACTGGAACTGACAGTTTCCTTTGACAAGAAGCCTGCCCTTACTACTAAGTAACTTACAATGTTACTTCAGAAAAAAAATTTAAAAAAATAATCAAACTGCAACATTAAAAGCAGCAACGTTCAGTCCAACAGCTTATCCCCTTCCCACTAATACAATAAATCACAAACTGTGTTTAATAAAGGTCAAGATTGGTTTTGCCTTTCATTTTATGAAATAACATTCTATGCACAATTTAACACATTTTAATATAAGAACATTGACTGTTTGCATTGTTATATGTATTGAAAAAAATTTAATTACACGGGCACAGGAAAAGTAATAAGTTACCATGGAAGCACGATGTACATACATAAGGTACATGTAACTTCAGATTTGTACAAATGTTATTAAAAACATCCTCAACTCATTTTAGCCTCTAATTTATAACTTTATGTACTAAAATACGGGGGCTGGGGGGGGCTTACGCAGTATAGAAAAGAAGGATTTGTGTTTTGGTTTGAGTGTTTTCTTTTTGGGTTGGGGTAGAACTAAGCAAAATTAAAGAATATTAATGAAGGTAGTTTAATTAAGAAAATTAAAGTATTTCCCCAAGGAAGATTACAGAAGAATGCCTTTGTTTCCAGGTAAAAATTTTTATGTTGAACTGCTCATGCTCAAAAGGTGAATGGAAATTTTGTAAGAAATGAGCATACAAAAAGTCTTGATTTGAACAACACATACAAAGGCCTAGTTGAAAAAAAAAAAAAACAAACCCCACAGCTCAGACTGTGGATCTGGGGTTGCTAAATCTCTTACAGTAAAAACCAAAACACACAACCAACAAACATGCAACCAAAAAAACCCCAAATATCTGTATTGAACCCAAATTAAATATTATCCACATGTAAAAAACAAAGTCTTCCTACACAATGAATCTGACCCAACAACAAACAAAAAACCCCAAACTCTTTCTACCTATAGCTTCATCAGAAAGGCTATTTTGGCATCTATGGAAACAAACTTTACAAACAAGCAGCTGTGAATGAAGTCATCTTACCTGCACATGACTTCATGGGTAAGCAAAACTCGGCACATTTCGGGATTCTTGTTCTGTCCTTCATAAGTTATGGGCTACAAAAATTAACAAGAAGGGTAAGCCAGTAGCATCAGGGAGATACTTATTTGTCTTAATACTCAGAGCTGAGGTGAAGGCTTTTTACCATTGCTCACCACTGCTTGCAAACCAATACCTTCCCTCAAGGCCTTTCTGAGCATGGAAAACAACTTATACATAAATATTGATTAAAAATGAATAAAAACCTACAATCCATAGAAGAGAGAGAGGAAAAAAAAAGATACTTAAGAGCATTACTTTTCACTTGCCCTCAGAAATAAGGTCTGCAATACACAGAGACAAAAATGAACCAGAGAAGAATAAACATGCAGAAGTTAAGAGAAAAGGGAGGGTGAGGTGGGACAGGACAGCATGGCAGCTATTAGCTGTGCTCACCTGCTTAGTTACTGAATCGATGAGTCTAACATACAGATCCTGTTCAGTCCTGACACCTAGAGTGAGAGAGAACAGTAATAAATCAGGCTGTTACATGCATCTTTCCCTAAACATCAGAACAAAACCACTTAGTTTTATCTAGTGCCTTGTCAAACATCTCCAGAAAGACCATTTAGGTTCTTTTCCTCCAATGTGTTTTCAAAGCCCATCTGCACCAGGCAAATTTCAGGGCCCATCCCTACACTGAAGGGGTTTCATGCAAGGAAATTTCTCTGTGTTTTAAAAATCACAGTGACAGGACCTACAAATCTTGCCTTGCTGTACAACCTACAGAAGCAACTGGGAAGGGGACTCACCGTTGCTATAAAGGAGTTGGAGCTTGTAATGTGTGCCATTGTTGGTCTTTTCATTGCCTTGCTCCTGAAATAGAGAATTTAAAAAAATTCTTCCAGAACTTACACTTGACACATTTAAAATGCAAAAGCTGATAATCGTGATGGAAGTGACAACAAAGTTCATTAAAATTCTGCGAGGTGAATCCACTGATTGGGATATATTAACCTTCCAAATGACCCAGGACAAACTACAAAATACTACTGACACTTTATCCTGTAGGAGTTCAACAACTTTTTCTTCCCATTTTCTATTATGCTCTCAACTTTTCCAAGGCAAAACACCAAGATTAATTTGTACATTTTGAGTCAGTTAATATAAAGCTCACTGTGGTTTGTTTGTAATGTGTTCATTACTTTGCAATAGTGTTATTTTGAGTCATTGGTATTTCCTAAAGATTGTGTTATAGGGATATTTCTTGCACCTTTTTTTTACTGTAATTTCCTAAAGAGTATGCTCATAAATAATTATCTTTAACTAAAAACAATCCTGTCTGTGACTAAGAAAATAATTGTAAAAAAAAGTGGAGTGGTCAATACATAGATTTAAAAGCAAAAGCTTTTTGAGCCCATTAACTTTAGAGTCTTAAGAAATACATATAATCAACCTCAACAGATAATATAACGTATTACAGGTCAGATTCCACCTCTAGCAGGATACTAATAAAAATTGGCAAATATAATCTGATTAAAAAAAAAAAAGAAAAAAACCAAACCAAAACTAAACCCAACCAACAAAAAAAGTGCATTTGTCCCCTATGAAGTTTTTTATTCTATATTTTAGCGGGTGCATGAGATTCCTATTGCATTCCCGATACAGCAGAGGCTGACGAGCCTTTTTAACTACAGCAGCACACAGAGAGCAACGGCTCTACCGAAGCACCTGAACCCACGACCTGGTTGTGCTTTGCTAGGGACAACAGGTATTAAAAGTGAGCAGCTCGACGGAGGGAAAGAGCGAATTCGGAGAGGAAGAAGAAAGATAACAAGCCTTACTTTATCATTTTCTACAAAGTCCACAAAAGCTGTCCTCTCTATTTCCACCGGCTGCCCCTGTCTGTCGTAGAGAGCCAGAACAAAGTGAAAGAAATTGGATTTCCTCAAGTTGGAGGGTGGCTGCTTTTCAAAGTGGGCTCTGGACAAAGCCACTCCGCTGTGGAGGAAACATACGGGATAGGGGGTGGGGGGGTGAGGGGTTGGNACGACAAAACAACAAGGAAAAGGCAGAACACATTCCGAGAAGAGCCGGGAAGCGGGTGCCCCTCGTTAGGAGCAGCCGCTTGGTACCACGGACCCGCCGCGGGCACCCGGAACGGGGCGGCCGGGAGCGGCCGGGGAAGGGACGATGCCCAAGGTCGGAGCGGTCGGTACCGGCATCTTTCTCGTTACGCTCCGAGGACAAGAGCGATTTACAGCCCCCGAGTGTTAAGCGATGGGCGACTGCTAAAAGCAGCAGTAAGTGCGTTACTTCGTCTTGTCCCTGATTCTCTTCTTGCCCGTCTCACTCCTTTCTGGAATGCGACATGCGGGGTGGGAAGTAGATGGAATATATCAGAGTCTGGAAGTGCTACCAGTACATCCCAGCATCGTTCTCTCTTCCTGTACGGGAAGATAAACGACTTCGGAACATTTCCTACGAGCAAACTGTCAACTCGAGGGCATCTGCGTTTGAGGGAAACGACAACTCGTTTATCGCAGAGCATCCACTCTCCTCAGCAGCCAAGTCTGTCAACGTTTAGTCACTGACCTATTTGAACCGATGCCTGCGTCTTCTATTTCTGATTTAACATGGAAGAATTTAGACTCAAGTTAGTTAGCCCTTGCCTAAATTTTGTCTGACTGCAGAAAACACAGTGATGCTTCCCACACGCTTCCCGGCTTGGAACAATTCAAATGCTTTGGCGTATCCACAACATTCCTAACTGCAGCTACATTTCCTAATGAAATTAGTTGGAGCTCCCTCTCCCTGATGCCGATTTCTACCTAATGCAAAGAAAATAGGTGCACGTCAGCACCTCCATAGTATTTAATAAACGGATTACATCTATCTGCCAGGCAAGTTAGGAGTCAAATCACCTTCAGTTTTAGACCCCAAAATATTACCAAAGTATTTGACTCTTTCGAGGAACTACAGATGTTTCCCTGTGCTTTCCGTTGCCAAACAGGCACAGGGTGAACTCACCACATTTGTCACAACTACACCTAGTTTGGGACTTCCTCTCATGCTGCATGTAAGAACTGTGGTTTCTTGGTTTGTATGTATCTGTGCAAAAAAAACCCAAACCCTGATGATGCCACCACCCAGCACCATGCGACTGCATCTCCTCCTCTCCCACGAATTAGAGGCTTCTTAGGAAGCCTTCCTTTTACTTTCGGTTTTTCCAGGAATAAACCTTCCCCTCCCCCTAAATCATATTTATTAAACTATCTATCAACATTCATAAAACTCTGATAACTCCTCCCATAGTGCTTGGAAGACCTTGCTCACGGATCAGGCCGTGGGTGGAGGCATGGATGTACTTATTTCTATAACATCCCTGCATCATTTAAGTCCCATCGGCTGTTATGTGTATTTCACCTTGTCTCTATATTAAATAAATCCCTTATTCCCGGGACAAATTTAGCCTGCCCCGACGCTACTACTTACTTTCTTTCTTTCTAACGTGTCCAGAGAAGAGGAAGGGGGTGGTGGTGGTGGGAAATACCTAAAAGGAATTTTTATCATCTCAACCCTAACGGGAAGAACTTGGAATAACGGTCCTGTGCCGACTTGAGTGGGGACAGAAAATAAAAGGGAGGGGGAGCAGCTGCCCTGCCCCAAGAAGTAAAGGCCGAAGAGACAAGCCCCCCGTCCGTGTGCTCGCTGGAGTTCCGATCAGCAGGGACCGTTCCCACTCGCAGGCA
>VXBZ01002889.1:0-19393 GCA_013399135.1 Heliornis fulica
AAGCGGAGCTCCGCGCACTCCAGCCGCTTACCGACATAGAGAGCAACACCTCCTCCTCGTCTCCCCTTCCTGTCCTTCCTAAAAAGTCTATACCCCTCCACGCTGACACTCCAGTCATACGAATCGTCCCACCACATCTCCGTGATGCCAACAATGTCGTAGCCCTGCTCATGTGCAGCATCACCAGCTCATCCTGTTTATTTCCCATGCTGGTGCATTGGTGTACATGCACTTCAGATGAGCGCCAGACAAAGCTGACATGCTGACTGGAGCAACAGGAGTTCTCATGGATGGCAATATAGGTTCATTTGAACATACCTGTGATTTTTCCTCAGCCTCTGAACCCTCGGTGCTGGCATTGGCGCCATGCTGACAGCAGTGGGCTGAATCATGCTCCCCCTCCCCCATCAACCCTAGTTTAAAGCCCTCTTAACAAGCCTAGAAATCCTTTGCCCAAGCACTTTCTTCATTTTCTCAGGTGCATTCCATCTGCCTCTAGCAATCCAGGCTTCTCAAAGCACACCCGTGGTCTACATATCCAAAGCCCTGTCTGTAGCTCCAGTCCCTAAGCCATGAACTATCCTACCTGCCGGATAGTTCAGCCCTTGCAGGTCCTTGCCCTCTGACTGGGAGCACAGATGAGAATACTACCTGCACCCCAGAGTCCCTGACTGTTTTACCCAGGGCCCTGAAGTCCCTTTTGATGGTTTTTAAGCTGCTGTCATCTGTGTCACTGGCACCCACATGATATAATATGATTATATATATTTATGTAATACACTCTGTCCAATGAAGGGTTAAATATTAGGAATTCTGTTCACTTGCAATTAAAAATTGGAAAAGCACGATGAAAAGTACAGTATGTTTTTAGTACAAAAAATAAGTAGGTTCAGAAAATAAAAGTTAAGACTTTCTGGTTTTGATATTTTTACATGGCTTTTGAGCCAACATTAACCCACCGAATCATCTATGGAGTAACTCTTCATCAACTCTTTAGTCAATAAGATTAGTCTCCAGCCTTTTGTCCTTATCTTGTGACAGCATTGCCTTGTGAAATAGTATTGGGACTGATAGACAACCTGAGAGCCAGCTTTCAGAAGGTGTGTTTGCCTTTGCACACGAAATCCTTGTTCCCATTCATACATATATCTAATCTCTTTCAGAATATAGAAATATTTACAATATATCTAGATCTATAGATTTAGATAATAATGCAGTGTATATTTCCTAGGGCATTAAACTTGCCTAGATATTAATAATTTTAAAATAGCAGAAGTATTCCTCTACAAAAAAAAACACAAGGAAATGGATGCAAATCTTGATTGTCTATGCAAACACTAATCTCACATTCTGTTTTCACATCTGAATTGAGCAGTGGAGGTTTGCTTTTGAATTGAAATGCTATTGATATCAGTGTGTGCTTATCAGCTCAGGATAGAGAAGTTGTCTCTGCTTCCATGCTCTTACAATTTGGAAAAAGGTTGCTTCAAAAGTTACTTTTTTCTAGTAAAGAGACATCGCATTAGGTCTCATTACTAGTCAGCAGCTGTCACAGAGCATGGATTTCCAACTCATGGCAATATATTTCTTCACAAAAGGTTTCCCAAAAAATGGGGAAACAATTTATTTTGTCATTAACCTCAAACTACATTATATATGGCTGCTTTTACATCTACTGCTCTGCTGAAGAGCATTTCAGAATTCAGTAGTTTAAATTTGGTTTATGACATTTGTTCTCCTTAAAATGCTGATTTCTCCTATTAGAAAACTGTAAACCAATAAATGAAGTGAAAAATAAGATATTTCATCACCAAATTCTGTCACAAAACTATGAGTAAAGTATTTTACTTTATTATCTTCACAGTCTGCAAGGAAAGAGGAATTCCAGGAAAATCACTGCTTCAATCTAACCAAAAGGTTAACTTGTGGTAGAGAAAGATGACCAAGCATGTCCCATCTGTTTCATCAGAATCTGCAAGTTTAGTGTGTTATATTGAGGGAAAAAAGGTATCCGAGAAGTGTTGGCAGTATGACTTCAGAGATATAAATGTTAATTTAGCATTTCTGAATAAGGGTTTACTTACGGAAAGTCTTTTACAGCCCTTACATTAAAATTAGAAGAAATAGGATTGTATTTGCAGAGCTAGAAACAATATACAACAATCTTATTTGGACATTTCTTTCATGTTTTAGAAAATATAAAATGTACACAATATTTCAGGTCCAGGAGTTAACCAAATGCTGTCATATTAACTATTTTGCATCATTAAGCAGAAACATGAGTTAGCAGTAACCAACATTTCCCAGTTGATGAAGCCCTTATTAAAATCTGAAGACCTAAGGGTACTTACAGCAGACAAGAGCTTCAATAAGAAAAGAGAAATAAAAAGACTGCAATTTGTTTAACATCTTCTGGAGAAGATAGAAAATGTCTGATTTATAGCATAGCTTATGACTCTGATGTCACTTTCCTGCATTTCTGTTTAATTCTTAATGTGTCTATTTTTTTATTTTCTACAAAGAATTTTAGAGTACTATTTTCTTTGTTGTTGTTTTTTCCACTTGACAAAAAGAACATAGGTGTGCCAAATTAGTGTCTTCAACAGCAAAAAAGGTGATCTGTTCTTTTGTTGACTAGGTTGACTGTTAAACAAATGTTTTCTCATTTTACCATCTGCCACTTGCAGAATGTTTACAGCATGTAACTATGGAATTCTATTGAATATTTTATGCAGAGCACAAATCCCAATAACTATCAAGTGCGACTGCCAAATCTTAGGATAAAAGAAAATCATATGGAACTTTAAAGCAAGGTGAGTTATAAAAGCCACTTTTTATGGTCTCAATAAGTATGTTTAGATATTTTATGGACAAAAGAGTGTTATCTACTTTGACAATTGCAACTTGCCCTTGGGAAGAGGATGTTAAAAGCTGCATTGTACACATCTCACATTAACATGGCAATACAAACAGCCAGGGTGATGCATCCTTAAGTAAACTTTTGTACAGAAATACCTGTGTTTCATCGCTTTGCCTCTTTAATACTTAGGACATGACAGATCCTACACTGCCCATGTACAGGTGGAGCCTTTGGTTTCACATCCACATAGACAATTTCAAGTCATCTGCCAGTGACAGGCCTTACAGCTAGAATTAATTACAGACACCGAGGAGGTATTCTGGCTTTCCAAGCTGCTCCTGGAGAAGCCAGGTACTGGAGAATAAAATGTGAAATGCTGATGTGTTGCTTGGGGAGTCATCAGAGTTGAATTCTTCAGACCCAGACTGATATAGCTCAGAATGGTTTTGTAAATTTCTCCTAGATGTTGTGGGCTGTTGTCAAAGAATAGAGCAAGACAACTCCAAAAGGTGATTTAGCATCTTTGCAGGTGACTCCCAACACACCAGTAATGCTATATGAGAAGACCCTGCCCCAGTATACCAGCATGTTTACAATGAAGCTACTGAAGGACAGGAATATATAATCACAACTGTCTCATTTTCTATATTTTTAAAGAAACTCATGACTCAGTTTACGTGTGGATGCTGGTCCTGTGGTAGGTGTTAGGAATGCTCTGAATGCACTGACCAGACTGAGGATTTAGGGAAAGGGTCATCTAGTTTCTGAATCCTTGCCAAACTAAATAGGACAACTTGTAACCATGAGTACTTGTTATAGTCTAAGCAATAAACTGAGCTATGCACAACACACTGACCTCTGCCAATATGCAGTTATAGCACTTTTACGAACTCTAAAGGTAAAAATAATGACATCTGCAGAGTACAAGTGCTTCCACAGTGAAGTGGCCTTGAGATGACAACTTAGAACTTAGGCATGTAAGTCCTTTTCTGATACCTAGATTTATGTGATATGCCAAAGATCACAAAGGCAATCCACAGCAGAGAAAGGATTTGACCCAAGACCTCAACTCTTGAGCTAATATTTGAAATACTCTACAAATCAGTCTTTCTTTCTGACAGTTCACTATGTGAGAATGTAATTTGCTTCTAAGCAAAACATGTTCCAGATGGTTTGCATTTGTAACCATGCTTGAGGAAGAACTATGAATATATTTGTTTGGCTTCCATGTTAGAATTATATGATGAAATACTTGCCATTTATGAGTGTCTGGACCTAATATTTACATACAGTTTGCACTTTCTGGAGACAGATTCATAACTTTTTTTTTACCCCAGCTGCCCTTGATAGAACTTAGGCATGGGCATAAAAGACTTTTTGCTTATAACGAGGATGTCTGAAACTACATTTCTTCAAAGTTCAGGAGTTTGTGACTACTAACATGTTAAGCAAGCTGTTACTGATTTTTTTTCAAAATGTGGGAATGTTTTCAAGTTTGTGGGAAAAAGCTCAAAATACTGAAATGAAACTATGGGGGAACATAAAAGAAGGGGAAAAGAGATTTTTTACATTTTCTGTGAAATACATGTTATACTCCTAACTACTACTTCCTAACATTTCATTAGATTCAGCAGACTATATTTTATACTTAAATCCTCCAAGAACATCTAATGATTTTCAGATTATGTTCGTTAATCATGTAGCTAGATTGGAACTCAATTAGGAACTACTTTGCAGCATGCTGGACTGACAAATATTTCCCTTGAAAATTCAGGACAAAGTTCCATTCAACAGGAAGATAACATAATTTTTAATTTTTAATTTTTAATTTAATAAGCTTATATAACCTACTTAGGTGGTTTCAATTTTAATATTAATCTGTTATTTATCTTCTGAAGGTGTAATAATATTTAGGCGTTTGTGTGCTAATTCTACTTTGGTTGATTCTTTTAAGTACTATTGAACAATTATATAGTGTGTAAATAAAGTTTATCTTTGCTTTATCACAATTTATTATTTCTTTATAGAGTTTGTATGGTTTATGAATTCTTTTTCAAAAAGCTAATCAATTAGGATTATAATAGGATCTCTGACAGAGTGAAACCAGTAGTCTTTCCTTTGAAAAAGACACAACCAAGAGGGGCCATGAAATCTTTGGAGGCAGGAGAATAAGAATGTTGTTTTTGCAATAATCAAGTCTAATTAGCCATAGTGGAAGACTGCAGATTTCAGACTGATGTGCTAAAATAATGATTTTATAAAAATTTTTACTGACGATTCTTTGCATGCCACTGGAACAGATTGCTTAGAGAGATTGTGGAAGCCCCATCCCTGGAAGTATTTAAGACCAGGTTGGACAAAGAGTTGGGCAACCTTGTCTAGTGGAGGGTGTCCCTGCCCATGGCAGGGGGGGCAGAACTAGATGGTCTTTGAGGGCCCTTTCAAAGCTTTCTATGATTCTATGAACTTTCAAAATGTATGATACTCGGTCAGCAAATATACAGAGTGAAATTCAGGGGAAAAAATAAAAAAAAATAACAACAAAGAACCAAAAATTAAATCCCAATTTTTTACTAAAAATGAAACAAATCCATTTATCATAAGGTATGTTTATAAATCATTAGTTAAAATAACAAATAAAACCGATTTTTTTCCTCTAAACCAGCTTCCTTTAAAAATTATTCATGCTCCTCCTTCTATTCACAAAGTGTTTAACTTACTTCACAAAAAAAAAACCAAAACCCAAAACCAAAGCAAAACCACCTCCAAAAAATACCAGAACCCCCTTGTTATTAATTTTATTGTTTCATTATCACTAGTACTCTTAGGACGAGGTGATCCTTATTAGAGTGATTGCACAGTTGTGGGTGTGATTGAAAGCTGTTAGAACATGCAGCAGCAAGAACTAACATCTCTGTCCTATCACTGATGACTGAAACTGTTAAGGAAGTGGTTATCCATCACAAAGTTCTTCCACTGGCTGTTTGTAAAAGCAAATTTCAATCTTTAAATACAGAGTAGTTGAAAGGTATAGAACTAAATGAAGGCCAGTGTGCAGCAGATGATGCAGTAAATTGAGAATGTATGAGAACTGAAAATAACCAAAACTTACAAAACAGTAGATGAGTTCTTTAAATTAAATTGCTTTCCATAATATTACTAAAGATAAACCAATTATGATTTATACTAAGTATATGGCAAGTTGCATTAAATGTTTGATTTATTTTTCAACCTTTTTCAAAAGACACTAAACCTCAGTTTATCATGTTGTTCATGCCACAAAATTTCTCTACTTTGGATGCTTCTCAATGTGCTGAAACAAGTACCTATTTTATTATTGTGTCATAAATTTACCATTAATTATGGTGAGCTACTCTTGTGTATTGTGATAATTGCTCAGACTTCGGCGAAATACTAACTTGGCTATGGAATTTAACATATTTGACTACAGAAAGTAGCAATACGCCTGCAATTTTCACATTGTTGTTCTTGTCTTTTTACATGCAGCTCCAGCTGTCTGAATGGGGAAGTAAGTGCTGCCACTCATTGCAAGGGGAAAAACCATCAGGTTTAGTTGTCGATATTTGCCCTTTGCAACACTAGGGTCTTTTTCTGCTGAATCTCATTCTCTTCCTTTGCCTTCCCAGAAACCTCATCCAAACTGTTTATAAGCACATCCTGAGAATCTTTTGTTTGTTTTTTGTTTGGTTTTTTTCCTCTTTTTGTTGTTGTTGTTGTTGCTGTTGTTGTTGTTTTATATTTCTGCCAAATAGCCAAGAATCTGTTGGACTTTTGGAGATATCTATGGCACATCCTTCAGTAATAAGATGACATTTTAAATTGCTTTTCAGGCTTGTGGATTTTTCCCCATAAATTAGAGTAAAATTTTGCTTATTTATTTGTTTCTTTTAGGCACATCTTCTTGTAGAACAATCCCAGAAGCTAGAACATGGAAAAAAATCCACCCACAGACCCCAACATAATAAAAAAAAAAAATTATATAGCATCAGCTGAAAAGATAGACATTATAACTTTTTGAAGCAAAGAATCAAACCAACCTCTGACAGTATACCCTGTTCCCACTCCTACCCCTTCCCCTAAAAAAAAATAAAGCATCCCAAAGTGTACCCAGGGAGATTTTTGGGTAACATTTTTGAAAAATACTATTTTTGGGGACAAACTATATTTTCTGTAGGGTTCTTTATCAACAGATCTCACCCTTTCTTTTAATTCTATCTTTTACAAATAAGGAACTCAGTCACAATAATGTGACCTTATTGTCTAAGGTCAAAAGTGCTGCTGAGCAGGAAATCAAAGCTTAAATCCTTCTCTAAGACAGGTCATTGACTAAGACCTGCAGAATCCAGGATTAACCTGTGGGATCTGTTTGTGGAGTAGAAGAAAATGTAAGGGGCTACAATAAAATATGAGTTCCAGCTTCCAAAATATTCATTAAAGGAAGAGAAAACTCCTTAGCAATGTGTTTTAGGAATCCAGGTGGTTAGCTGTGTTCTGTATTGCAAAAAAGTTTTCCTCCTGTCAACTTGGGCTGTCAGTTGCAAAATCCTCTTCCTGAGAGACTTAGCACACAAAAAATGTTATCAATTAATTGAAGACATTCTTGTATCCTAACAGTGTATGATATGCAGGTTCCAGGTCTTCACTTAGTCTGCATCTTAGTCTTAGAAGTCTCTGGTCTCATGAAGATTATTTCAGATGAAAAATATTCTGTAGCATATTTTATTACCCCTTTGCTGAAGTTAAGCCTCTCTTTATGAGCAAGATGATGAAGCTGCCTTCTATTCCCAAATGGAATAGGTAGCAGTATGAATATATGTCTTAAACTTCCTAAACAATTTTACTGGAACAGGCTCCCCAGGGAAGTTGTCACAGCACTGAGCTTGACTGAACTCAAGAAATGTCTGGATGATGGACTCAGGCACATGCTCTGACTTGTCTGGCCTTGTGTGGTGCTAGGAGTTGGAGTTGATGATCCTTATGGATCCCTTCCAACTCAGGATACTCTGTGACTCCATGATTCTATGAATTTTTCTAAGCAATTTGCTACACATTCTTCCTTGGTTACCTTTTTACCAGAGTATGCCCACCAGGTTTGGACCAACTGTATGCATAAGCATCTCTCTGTGTGGTCACCTTCCCTCTGCGTGGGCTTCTTCCTAGGCATTAAAAGTGCAAGGTTCAGTGGTAAGACTCAGTTAGATATCAAACACTCGTGAGAAGAAGAGTAAACACTTTTCAGACTTACAGATGGAAACTTAACTTCCATGTGATTTTAAGTACTTGCAGTGTTAGGATATAAGTTAGTGATGACGGTGTTGGTAATGGTATTTAATAGTTGAAGGTAGGTGCTTAAAGAGTAACATGTGTCCCAAATATTTTCTTGTGAAACTCCTCACAAGATTTTTTTTTGTGGCTTTTTTCTTTATTTTGTTTTGGTTTGTTTTGTTTTTTTTTTTTTATTATTTATTATTATTTATTTTTTATTTTAAGTTTTACCATCACTTAGTCCCAAATGGAACCTCAGCATCACACACTACTTGCCTAGCCCCACTCCACAGCAGGGAGGAGAATGGGGAGACAAAGGTGAACATCCAGGGTTGAGATAAGGACAGTTTACTGTGACAGCAAAGGGAGAGGGAAATAATGACTACAAAATATACAAAACTGGTGTGATACACAATGCAGTTTCTCACCAAACTGCACAACTCATACCATACAGCTCAGACCCATCTTGAAGACAGACTGTCCCTGCGCCGCACGTCGTGGAGGGGCTCCACCTCACCCCCACTGACACCCTTTTGTACTGATCATGATGTATGGCATGGAATACTTCTTTTGATTAGTTTGGGCCACCTGTCCTGTTTGTGTCCTATTCCAATTTAAGGTGAAAATTAACCCTATGCTAGCTGAACCTGGATCAAGATCCAAGTCAATTCTTACTCTATTTCTGTAGGAAAAATAGAGAATTAAGGATGGGATTGAATTTCAGTCTCAGAAAACAGGGTGTTGTGTCTCTGGTGGACTGGATTTTTTCACAGAACTATTTTATTCCCTGGTTAGTATAGGGAAAGATTAAACCTTTTAGCAAAAAGTGAGCACTCAATAATTTATTTGGATTAATATATATGTCTAATATTACATTGTTGCATAATGAAACCAGAGCCTAGAATAAGCATGGTAAAAAAACGCCGTGTAGATTAAATTTAGGATGCCATTGGGCAGATTTGTACATTGCAGTTGGAGGACGAAGGAGTTCAAATAAAAACTGAGGAACCTTGACAATGTCATACAGACAGCAAGAACATACGAACCCAGCTGTTAGCAGTAAAATGTCTGGCTCTTCATTTTCCAGGCAAACTGATGAAAATAAGATTTAGATTAAAGTAAATTTAGCTCCATTACTTTCAGTGGAATTAGGATGATTGTCACCATGGGGAAGTTCACATGACTGAAGATTCAGTATATTCCCATTCTCTGCACTTGCTCCTCTTCTCCTTAGTGGATCTTTAACCTATGAAATCCTTTGTTGCAAGATAAATGTGTGATATTAATCAATGGGATTTGCATCAGAGAGGTGTATTACATGATTTGTTTATGTAAATAACACAAGAAGTGAACACTCCAAGGGCAAACAGTAAGTGATGTTTGATTGGAGCTATTAAGACTGATGTGAAATGCTGTTTAATAAAATAATGCCATGTGACTTTTAGCACTAGAATAATCAAAAAGGTTAATGTGTCATTTAGAAAGAAGGAACAAATAGCTTTTCTATTTACTGTTTATGGATAGGAATTTTATTTTCGCTGTTATACTTAAAAAGAAAATTGTAAATAATTGTCCATTATCATTTTAGAATGGCCAGGTATCTAATGAATGTGTGTGTTCAGAGAATCATTTTAATACAGTAAATTATTATTACTAAAGGCTAGAGAAAATAAGTTTATTTTCACATGAAGAATTCATTGCTTCTCTTACTTCTTACAGCAGAGAAGATTTCCCTTTTCAGTCTCCTCATTTCCTTGGAAGTCTTGTCTTGTACTGGACCTCTGAGCAGATATTTCTTATGCCCTTTCTACATGCATCATTGTATTCTTTCAGAGTTTGGAGAGACAGAATAATTTAAAACTTATTTAAATTTTATTATAAATAAGAACTTGCATAATGCACTTTTTTTTTTTTTTTTCAGTGCATTAATTGTATAGTCCATGAGCAGAAACTCTGTTTTCTAGCTTAGGTTGTAAAAGTCACCAACAAGCATAACCACAAGAGAAAATATTCTCAAATTTGTAATGACATAAAGAGATATATACACTTAGGTCATTCCAGGATCTCAGAAAATATCCTCATATCCTGCTTCTCACTGATTCTATAGCTTCTGCACCCCTACATCTAGCAAAGCTCATTCATCCCTTTGCACTAGCTAAGATACAATGATAAGTGACTGTGTATATAGTTCTATCAATTTATTTAATTTCCACATGGAATGAAATAGTAGCTATGCAAAAGCTTTCTCTGACTTGTGAAGTGTCAGAGACACACAAAGAGAGGCATCCATTCCTTTATATCTAAGTACTTTGCCATCATTTATCATCCTGCCGATTGCTGTTTGTAGAACTGTAGAATAGCAGCAACCCTCTACTGTAGAATAGCAGCAACAGAGACACTGGTAGCATGTGTCTCTTTGCTCTTAGAAATTATTTTTTCACTATAAACTCTTTGAAGAAATGGAAACATTGTAAAAATAATTATTAACATTGCTATGTTTCTTTCCTCACTTTCAGCATCTTACTGTGTTACACGGCTTCATGATGAAGATGAGTTGTTTTCCATTTTTCATAATGAAGAAACATAGCTATTTAGTAACATTGGCAATACCATCTTGAATTATATCCATGACTTTTCAAATTGCACGTCCTATGGCCAACACCACACTGTTTACAAGTGTGACAACTTAAAGAGTGGGGGGTTTTGTTCACTTCCTTGAACAGGTAGGAATTGCCCTTCCTCTGAGAAGTAGCTTTGATAATTTTGTTCTTGTCTATATATATCAGGCCCAACTGATCTAGATTTACCACACTCATGGTATAGGTAGCATAGGATAAGAGGATGTTTACATTATAGCTTTCCCAAATTGGAACATCTAAGAAAGGGACTGCCGTCCTGTTTTCTGGAAGATGCTACCACAGACCAAAATTTAATGTAGTGCTGTGTTGGCTTCAGATACTGAAGGAATATCTGTCATGACCCTAGACCTTGTACTGAAGGGGAAAAAACACTCTGAGGTTAATTAAATATCTAATTTATCTACCCTGGGATTTGTAGTGCACTGCTGCAAGACACCAGGACTGATGTTTGTTATGATCCCAGGTAAAAGATTACTAAGGTTTGGGAAGGTATTGTTTAAAATACCATTTATTTAAGCTAACACTGTGGGGAAAAAGATAGTATGGATAATTTTGTATGCCTTAATATGTAAAGAACAGTTATGTATCATCAGAGAGACCTCCTCCAGTCAAGTAACAGCACATAGTGCAGATCCCATCTGTTAGATGGCATTTCGGATTTTAGAGCTCTTGCAGTATATTCTTAGAAAAGAACAATTCCATTAATCATTTTTAGTGTCAAAAAAAAAAAAAAAGGATGTTCACATGAGAAAATACTGCTTCATTTTAAGATAGAAAGATCAGCAATTACCAATGCAAATGGAAGCTGCCTACAGGACCATCCCCGAAGGCCAACCATACATCCACAACATGGCGCAGCAAAGGCCTGCACCATCTCAGGTAAACTGTTATGTTGATTATGAATTCTTCAGTGTGCAGAGATCTCCTAGTTAGCATCACTACCAGGTTATCTAAAATGTTTCTACCATTAGATACTCTGCTTGTCATTCTCATAATAAGTGCTTCAAATACTCAGATGGAAAATACTCTATCTCTGCACCTTAGTGTCCCTAACCAACTGTTCAGCTGTATTACACCAAGGAGATAGCATACTCCACCAAAGAAAGTATGCACCAATAAACAGATGAAGACTGCAGACTTTACCAGTCCTTTCTGCCTACTTTGTAAACTTCCTATAGGCAGATAACAGTCCTCTCTGCAATACACATGTGAATGAAACTTGTCTCTTCCCTTGCCTCCAATAGTCTCATCTTGGTCTCTAATAACTGCCAATGCTCTGCAGCTCAAAGTCTCATACCTACTCTGAATAGTAATGAAAAAATTAATAAAACATCCCTTTGGTAGCATGTTTGGTTTTGTTTTTTTTTTCACTTAGGGTTCTGTAACAGCAATCTCCACAGTTTAATTATATATTCTGATTAAATTTCCCATTTTATTTTATCAGGCAACCTGTATTTCTTGTAATGATAGAATGTTACAGGGATGACAGCAATTATAAATCCGAATTTTATAGAACACTTACTGTTGCATATATTCTTATTTAGTATTTTTATTTGCCTGTGACAAAACTGATTATATTTCAGCATGCCTTTGTTTTTCCCTTTCCACCTTGTTCTAAAGTATTTCTCTCTCAGAAGAGCTATGAGTACAGTATGCTCTAATACTTTGCATCTTGGATGTCTGTACAAGACACTGTGAGATTTGTTGCATAAGTCTCCGGTCTCATAATTTCTGCAACCTTGGATCTTTGCTCTTTAGAATCCATTTATGCACTGAATGAGTTTCCATTGAGGTCTCTGAAGAGACACTAAATTTGAAAAAAACTGTACCTAAGGTTCACACAGAAACTTAAACTTGACAATTCTGTTCAATAGTGACTTGAAGCTGCAATTTTAAATGGTTTAATTTGCATTTTATGGCATATTATTATGTATAAAAATATTTCATGTACATAGTGCTAATCTTTATAAAGTTTTTTTTTCATTGTGATATAGGTTTGGGGAAGCCTTCAACACTATGCATTTATTTCTTTATCTTTTTTCTGTGTTGTTTAGACTACATAAATTATTCTTGTCATTCTTCCAAATCTCACATATGCAACTATTGAAGGCCCAGTGACTAGAATAAAATTAGAGAACTATAGAATGGTTTGGGTTTGAAGTCACCCTTAAAGATCAGGAAGGGCAGGAACATCTTCCCCTAGATGAGTTTGCTCAAAGCCACATTCAACCTAGTCTTGAACACTTCAGGAGTGGGGGCATCTATAATTTCTCTGTGCAACCTGTTCCAGTGTCTCCTCACTCCAACCATAAAGAATTTCTTCCACATATCTAACTATATGTGCCCTCTTTATTTTTAGTTTTAGAACTGTTACACTGTGTCATGGTAAAAACTGTTTCTCTCTTTCTTGTAAGCCCTTTTGGTATACTGAAAGGCCGCAGCAAGGTGTATTAATTAATTAAAACCTCCCCAGAGGCTTTTCTTCTCCAGTTAGAACAATCTCCACTCTTTCAGCCTTTTTTATGGACAGATGTTCCATCCTTCTAATTATTCTCACAGGTCTCCTCTGTAACCACTCTGCCAGGTCCATGTCTGTCATGCACTGGGGAACTTAGAACTGCATGCAGTACTCCAGGTGGGTATCACAAGAGCAGAGTAAAGGGGGAGAATCACCACCCTCATCCTGGTGGCCACAATTCTTTTGATGCAGCCCAGGATGTGGTTGGCTTTCTGGCCTGTAAATGCACATTGCTGAGTCATATCTAATTTTTCATGTACCAATATCCACAAGTTCAGATGCCAATCCATTCATCACCCAGCCTGCACTCCTACTGATACACACTGTACAAGAGCTTTTTTTTCTTTCCTGCTGGGTTAGCAGTATGTTCCAGTTGCATTGTAAGTAACAACAAAAAAAAAAACCAAACCCCCAAGAAAACAAATCTGTTAAGAATCTTAGCTTCCATAATTTTAACATTATTTGGCACTGTTATAAACCTCTTATTTATGGTAAACAATGATTTGCCTACTAAAGTGATGAGAAGCCAATGTATGTACAAAAAGAAGCTCAACTTTTGTTCCAGCAAATTGTCATATAAAAAATTAATTTGTGTGAGAAGATGCTAGTTCTGATAAGAATGTGTCTTACAGTTGCAGATTCAAAATAAACATACCATTAAAAAAAAGAAAAATGGATTAATAATGTCTTAAGAGGATGGATTGTTCCCTCTTTATAAATGTTGCCAGAAAGTAACTCTAGCAAAATTGCAATGGCAGTTGACCCCAAATCTTAGAGGTCCAAGTGAACTGCATGGCATGTCTTATTTCTGGAACTTAGAGAAGTATGAGTTAGAAGGCATTCATCTGACTGTAACAGTAACTAAGCATTCTGGAGAAGAAAAATCAACACTTTTTTTAAGGCATAATTTCTTTTAGAATGAGAGCAACAGGAATACCCTTACATGTATGGAACTGAACTTTCAAACTTAACAGGTTTTGAATCTTATTGTCTCAGGAAAATGAACACTAAAATTAACATTTAGAGTTCTCTGTCTGACTACTAAAATGACTAGACAAAAAATGACTAGACAAAAAGTTGCTCATAAAGCTTGTTTTCACATTTAAAAATTGTTTTTCCTCTTTCAGTTCATGTGTAATGCACTCCTGCATGTTTTCTTTCAGGTATTTTTCAGAAATACAAATCAGAACTTGCTGTAATTATTGTCTCTCAGTCTTTCTATTTGCTTCTACTAAAATGTTTTTAACTGAAGCAAAAATCTAAAATGTTTGAAATATTGCAGTTACATATTTTGAAATTCCCAGTTGATTTCATCTTGGTGCAGAGTCCTATTTTTCTTAACTAGTGATTGTAAGTCTCTGTTTCTTTCTTCCTAAATGAAGAAACTTCACTCATTAAATCTATACCTCCAGGATTCTCATATGTGAAAGAATTCCAGTTCTTATTTTCCTCTAAATTATTATTTTTTTTAATAGAAGAAATATATATTTGCATTCTATTTGGCTAAAGATTCTTCTGCATTCTGGGAGATAATAAAAAAGTGTCAGATGTTATCTTTATGAGAACTGTAACTCAAATCATGGACATCTTAATTTTATTAGTAGCAATTTGTCTAACAACAATAAATTCTGAGTGATCTAGGTTTACCTTTCTAACTAATGAACCTCTTGGCATATTTGTCAAAATTGTGGCACAAAACTTTAACAATTATTTTTAATGATATATGCAGTGCACAAGAATTATTCCTATTTCTTTTTCACTGGATGGTAATGTTCTTTTTTTAAAAAACATTTTAAATTAGTGTATTGATATAGAGACTAGGACACCTTGTAAAATTAGCAATCAAACAATATGACTGTGCTTTCTGTCTTCAAGATAATATGCATTTTCACCTTTATAATGAGATTTACAAGGACATATCTATCTTTTATTTCTAACTAAATAAAAGTAGAGGCTTATGACCATCTAAAGCATTCTCCTGGAAAAGATTAGCTGAAGTATGTGCTACTTCAAAAATTTTTTACATACATATGATACCTCTGCTAAATTAATAATTTACTGTTCCCATTAAAGGGATTGTTGTTACCCACTTTTTGTAGGCTTTCTCACAAAAGCCTCTTCAAACTTCTGTATTTTAGTAATGCTGCCACTTAAATTTAAATTTATAGTTATTTTAGATTTAATTCTTTATTTTGCTTTACCAACTTAAAGGAAAGATTTCCCTATATAGCATTTTACCTATGTTTTAGATTCTGTTTTAGTTCAGATGCTATTCCTCCTTAACTTTAAACATTGGCACATTAATAGCACAATTTATTTTTTTTTCTTTTCTAATGGTTGTTACTTTTCTGGATTGCTGTAACTACTTAACAAGTTAGTATATCCAGGGATGAATTTAAAGTCTCTTGAAATCCTTCTTTCTTAAAATACTTTAAATGCTTCATGAAACAAAACAAAATCTTTTTTTTTTTAAAAAAATCCACTATTTAGACACAGCTTTATATGATCTCATTACTGTTAGTTTCTATTTAGATTTGACAGAACACATCTGCATTCTTCACATATTATTTGCTGTTATAACTTTAAATTTCTTTATGGTATGGATGCATATATGTACAGAAAGGATGTATTTAGCTACTAAAATTGCTACCTTTTCCCTAGCCTCTAGCCAATTTATTGTAATCATTATTGTTGTTATTATTTTTCTTCCAGTTATTAATTCTATTTTTTTTCAGAATAGTTGTTGAACTGAAAAATCAATTATTCATACAGCCTGAGTTCAGATAGATTAGATGTACATCATTTCCCTTGTCTAAAAATTCTCATATCAAAACAGACATCAAATTAATCAGGTATCAAGTACCCTTGTTAAAGGTTTGTTGTATTTCATCCCATTTTCCATGTTCTTCCATTTCTTTGATTATATTTTCATTTAAAAGTTTGTCCAGAGCTTTCATACCATTAATTCATATAACAATGAGTCTACACTTATTCAGATTGCCATTTTCTTTCATGTTAAAAGCAGACATTGTGTTTTCCCATCCCAGTTATATGACACCACCTTCACTGGCTTCCTAATGACAAATTGACAGTTTCACATACAACATGTTCCAGCAAACTAAAAGAGTATTAGGTCCTTTGAATGAGATCTGTTAAAGCTTTTTTACCACCCCGGGTTTTTTCTGTAGGTGTTTTATACTGTCAGACATCATTGTGATATTTCAATTACCTTCTTACACTGTAACATTGTAGTCTATGCTCTCATCCTTAGTATCTCTATCCCCAAGAAAAACAAGTGGAATATTCATTTAGTTTTGAGAATTTCATTGCTACATTAGACACCACTAAACAGAACTCGTTTGCAAGCAAGAATGCTTATTTACTCCATTTTGGTGATACAGAAGAGTTCTGGAGTTCAAGAGAATTGTCTCTGAATATTCTGAAAGTGATAGAGGGAAAAGAGTCAAGATCTCAGTGGTCGTTTTCCATATGTTTTGTGATTCTTAACAATAGTGCACAGTGTTGGCTTTCTACTAAGTTTATTTTACTCACCAATATGTTAGGGTCAGGGCTTAAAAGCTGAAGTTATGGAGATGTAAGTTGTTTCAGATAACACATGATTTTAGGTCTTGTTTTATTTTGATTTGTTGTTGTTGTTGTTGTTGTTGTTTTGGCTTTTATAACAATGCAATTTGATTTTTTTTTCTTTTTTAACTTTGATATTTTAATTTAGAGTGAAACTAGCTTTCTAGCTTTCTCCTTTTAAAGTAATGAGGGATTAATTATATGAAGGCATTATGATTAATTTAATAGAAAAAATAATATATGTACTGTATAGATAAATAATGTATAGATTATTTTTTGTTATACGGGTATTGTAATACGTTGCTGTGCAGTTTATTACATGAGATAAATTAGATAGATAGATAGATAGATAGATAGATAGATAGATAGATAGATAGATAGATAGATTTGGAAAATGAAAATTACATCAAATGCATTACCTAAAAGAAGCAAACATGTATGGTTTTTTATTATTATATTGAAGATAACTATTGAAATAATAAGGAAAGATCCAGCTTTTCCAATACATTGCCTTCATGAAAAAGAAGCACACACCAGCTTAAAATGGTCTAGTACAGAAGCTTTTATCCATCTTTTAAAGTAGATCTCCTAAAATATTAATCCTTTTTTTTAATCTGAGTTCTCAAATTAATGGTCCACGTTAAAGGGTGTATCATGAAAGTGAGATTTAAAATTTCATCATTTTGAGAAAAAGACCACTTTTAAAAATTGAGTCATCCATGCACCTGTTTACTGTTGAGTTGATCACTTGAAAGGATCAGTTTCCATATTATTGCTCTGTGTTTTACATGGAACTTTTATAAAATAGAAATGACTAACAATGGAAATTAAAAAAAAAATCTGTAAAAGAAAGGAAAAAAACATAGCACTGGCCAGAACTCTTAATGACCATCATCCAGAGTATTAAAAGCAGCTAGGCATCTGTCTTGTCACTGCAGCTGAACAGGGATCTGCCAAGAAAACTTCCAAAATGTAGATTTCACTGCCCAGGTAATCTCTCAGTTGATACCAGTAATTTGAAAAACAGTTACAGTATAGATAAAAGCCTTACAGACTAAACATTTCCTAATCTACAACTACTTTCCTAGTAGTTTTTCTTTTAACCCGAAGAAATGCAAAGGAACTTCATTCATCATGCTCATTTATTCTTCATCCACTTCAAATAATAACTTCCAATAATATTACTTGTGCAACTCAGATCCATTTACTGTCAGTGCAGTAATTAACTAATGGACATAATTTGAAAGTGTTTAGAAAGGGCATGCATTCAGTTAACTTAAAACTTGGCTTCCAGGCCTACAATTCTGAAGTAAACTTTTAAAAAATGGGGTGGGAGAAAAGTTTATTGAAAATCTACCTTTAGTGATGATCCTAAAATACATATATCTGCTTAATTTTAGCTTAAAAAAAAGCTAAACGCTGCTTTTTTATTACAAATGGTTTACAAAGTTAAAGGATCCAATTGTCATGCTCTTGGTGTCACAGAGAAGAAAGCTGGAAGGGCCAGAGGGCAGAAGGAAGCATGAAGATGTTCAGGAAGTTAGATTAAATAATGAAAGATGAGTCTGGGACGTGGTGTGAAACATACTCTCCATTCATCCTAGGAACATCCAAAAAGAGGTGAAATAGGCAGAGAAAACTTTTTTTAACAGAGCCTGAGGCTTGCATATTAATATCAGAAGGACTTAAATTAGTACATATCAGCGATTTGTAGTGATAGAAGTATAGGACTAAATGAACCAAAGAGGATGAGAAAGTACAGATATAACAGACAGAAATGCATGACATACAAAGGTAGAGGAAAAGGAAAAAGTGTGCTGAAATCATAAAAAATGAGAGAAATATTTTGGAACATATACTTTAGACTTTATCTGTTGTTAAACAGAGAAGCATGTGCCTTTTTTTTTTCCTCAAAAGTGAAACCAAAAAGAAAATAGAAAAATAATTAAGAATTAAATACAATTAATTCAAAGATACAAAATCAGAGAAGAGACACACTAAGGGTGTGTCCCAAACAAGCATTTCATAAAATAGTTCATCAAAGTTTTCTGGGACACATATTCCTGACATCCTCTAGTGTTATCTCCATTTTAGCAGTTCTTTCAGGTAATATAAAAGACTAGATTGCTGAATGGTTAAGGAAAAACCCCTTAGTAGTCACACTTTTTCACAATACCCTATTTTTTCAGAATATTGGAATAAGTTATCCTATTGCCTTTCTGTTCTGTTCTGCACCAGGTGGGAGCAAAAATTTTAATTTATTATCTATGCAAAATGAATGAACTAATGTTCAACTAAATACTAGCCAGAAAAGGAGAGATGTTCTACAATTGGATGAAAAAAGAGTTTAGCTAGATACACTAAAAACATTACTTGAAAACTTGCTCTGTTTTCAAGTTAGATAAATTCTGAACAACATATTTACTGACAGTAGAAATGTGATTACTACAGTGGGAAAAATTCTGCTTTAGTCTTACAAATTTTAATAACAAATAAATAGGTCTG
>VXBZ01002889.1:29110-40843 GCA_013399135.1 Heliornis fulica
AAAAAAAAGAGAAAACCACTTTGTAAAACAGAATCCACAGTGCTCTTCAGCAGGCATGTCTGGAAGTAACCTGAACCATTCTCTGTGGGAATATAAAGTATTTAGATGTGGAGTTTAGATGGTAGTAAGCTGCAACCTACTTCAATCATGTACATACAAATGTGCACTTTATTCTTTATATACATTAATTTAAAAAAAAAGCTCTGATGATTTACAGATAAACCATTAGTCACAAACATGAAACCATTAAGAGTTCACTTGAGTGAGTTGAGCCCCATTGGGTTCAGGATTAATTTTTTTCCTATTTGCAGGGTCATTCTCAGGGTTTTGTGCAGCCTTATCCCCACAGGACATCTATGAATGGTGCACATGGGCTTTTTGGAGGTACTATCTCAGGGAAGCTGTAGCCTCCAGACTATTCTGGCTCTGTGTTTGAAACAGTTCAATTTAATTTTCTAGTAGTTTGCAAACTGTGTTTCAGTCAGCAGATTTTATCCTTTCAAATAAACAAACTGTTTGCATAAATTAGGGGAAAAAATAAAAGGAAAGCTTCCTTGTTTGCAAGTAAACTTTATGTATTAAAAACCCCAGAGCAACAGAACAAACAAATAGACAAAAACAATCCTTAATGTAAAGTCTTTGAGGATTTAGGAATGTAACAGGCAATGAGAAAGGAAACTGTCGTGGACTTCCTGGTACATTTGAGAGGTGTGAGGAGAAAAGACAGAGAAAAGAGGAACATGTATGTGTTCACAGGAGCAAAATAATTCTGGTACTGAACAAATGAAAAAAAAAAAAAAAAACAAAACCACTGAAAACTTGCTGAGGAGCCTGAAAATGTCAATGCTAACTAGTAGGAATATTGGATAACCCCACACCCTGCATAGCAACACAACTGTAAAGAGTTTGGATTTATTAAACCTTTATTAGTGATGGTGCTTCATAATTAAAACACTTATGGCTATTTCTGCAAACGTAACAAGGGTTTTGTAACATGAGTGAGTCTCTGCATGCAGAGCCTAAAATAATTTTCCAGATCAAGCATGGACAGTGACTTTGGTCAGGAGCTTTTAATGAAATCTATCTAGATTAAAAGCAGAATAATTTTGCCATTTTATTTAACAGTACTTTTTTTGCTTCTGTTGCTTTTAACAAAAACTTATGCAATGTTTTACTTAGGTGAAAGTTATGCCATTAAAATCTTACCATACATTTCCAGTAAACATGGACATCATGACAAATATTCGATATAGAGGTGGTAAATTGAAAGTGCCTGAAATCAGTCCTTCATATGGAGGTAAATGGCACAAAACAGTCTCCATCCATGTGATTATTTTCTCTTACCTCAGAGATGAGGAAATGAATCCAAGTATTGGAAATCATCCTTGGGGTATACTGGTGCTTCAGCTGTACCCAGGAAATAGCACAATGTTAGTTAGTCAAGGCCAAAACTGAAACAAGAACAGCTTGACTATTTGGAAATACAAGGTACAAAGTCCCAGTGCCTAGTAACATTTCATGTCACTTCATAATTTACTAGAAAATATGTAGCCAGGAAGCCAAGGCATGTAGAAATATTGAAAGCTTTTGTGGTGATCCTATGAGAGAATTGTGCACATAAAGAGTTCTTTGAACACAGCCTAAGAGAACTGAGAAATTTCAGAAGACATTCAGAAAAGAAAAATATATTAATTTTTGTGTGTGTTTTACTAAATAGCTGCATTACAGGAAAGCATTAACAGTTTAAACAGTATCAGAGTTGATATTTTTATTAGTCTCAGTTTTAGATTTAATGTTATCAAGTTTTGAAAAGAAAGGGAAATTAGTAGAAAATATTTAATTTCATGAAATAATTTAATTATTAATTTGGCTTAAATATAAATTTTTATTTCTTTTATAAAGCATTTCAACATTTTTTAACAAACATTTCTAGAGATGGAAGTGCTGGTCTGGTTTCCTGATTCTGGTTACTTTCACATTATGCAGAATGATTAGGCTTTCTTGAAGATGTGACCACTGCTGAGTGGGTGTCTCAGGTTGAACACATAAATCAGCACCATTTTTTTAAAGTACTGAGGAGACATTTTTATTTAGGAAAATTAATGAAGAAAAAGAAATATATCTGTAATTTCCACAGATTAACCTGAGATGCTTTCATTTCACTTCAGATAGTGAATTGTTATTTCATAACATAACAGATGTTGACGAGGTCCTTCTGGAAGTACAAGTTGATGGAGTTTCAAGATCATTAAATTATGTACTAATATGTTACAGATGACTCTAAACTCTAAGGAAAATCTGTTTGTCTTGAAACCAGGAAAGCAACAAAAAATCCTATTGAATTTTTGGTAACAACGAAAATACCCAGTGATATCACCTGGTGTCATTACATGCCGCTATAGAAATTAAAAGAAATATTGAAAAGTAAACCCACCTTTTTCCATGTCTCAATGAGTATAAATAGAAGGTATAGGTCCCATAAATGTGATAGTGCCCTTGTTGCATGATTTATTTAATATTTGGGGAAAACATTGCAGTTTTGTTACATTTGCAATTAGTTTAGCTGAAAAATATATGATCCATTCAAACCACAGGAAATACCTTCTTGTGTTTTGGTGTATATTTTAGGGGGTGGCGGTGGTTATAAAGATACTTCTTAATCATTACTTTAGAAGTAAAAGATGTGTTCAGTCCAGCAAACATGGTTATAATTAGAAAATAAAGGCTGACACTGAAATTGATTCCTTAACTTTGACTCATCCAGCTGTGATAACACCACTAATAAAAGAAGGGAAATTCTAGTCCCACTGCTTGGCACTTTTACTTCTTCCTCTGCTATTTGTTCTCTTGGGGCTTTTATGACCATTTTATTTTATTTTAATAATAGGAAGCATGGTCCTCTGATGTTTCTTCTGCAACTGTTGTTTATTCTTCCAACTGTAAGCTTCTAGAATACGGGTAAAAGATTTTTTTTCTGTTTCATAAATATTTCGAAATATAGAATAGGAATAAAAAAGTGAAAATCTTTTTCATGCATTCAAAAGAGAAAAAAAAAATCTGAGTGAATACATTTCCTTTTGGTAGACTCACAAACCTTCACACTTATTGTGACTGTTTTAAGTGATATCTACTGAGCTTAAAATTCAAAATGAAAAGTCATGCAGAAGACAAAAAACATCTTCTGTGCATTATTGACATCATGATTTTATTGAATATTTGTTTTAATCCATGAAATCCTCAAGAATATATCTTTCAGATAGAAAGCATGAGCTAGACTTTTAAAATAATATCCTTATCCTTTTTAATGACTGAAGAAAGATCTGGTAATTTAGTATCGACACTGCCTTCAATTTCCTATTAAGTTTTAATGATACTGAACTAAATTCCTATATTTTCTCATGCTTTCTTCTCTCCCATTCTTTGAGTGCAACTCCTGGAAGTCAGAAAGGCAAGGAGAGAGAAAAAATACAGGACATACAATGCAAACTGATTTTATAAGAGAACTAAAGATTAGGGATGCAATTTCTAGATCTATTTCCTTATGTCTCCCCCCCTAGTCTCCATCAGTCATTAGTGCTTTTGAAGGAGTCCAATTAGCTGATCAGACACCTAGAGATAAAGAAATGGAAGCAGAGGGCACTTCAAAGGTTTTATTTCAAAACATTATAACAGCATTTGTCTCACCAATCTGCATTTGATCTGTGTGTACAATGTGGTATTTGATTTAACAAAAATTATAGAAGTGGAACAAAAATTTAAATTGTGGAAGAAAGCAGAAGTGAATCTTCTGCTATCAAGATAGAGGGACTATACTGACTGTTGAATTAGCTTTTGGTCAACTAAAGCATTCTGAAGTTATTCAGAATTATTTAAAACTTTTCATAGAATCACAGAATCAAAGAATGGCTTGTCTTGGAAAGGATCTCAAAGATCATCTAGTTCCACCCGCCCACTATGTGATGTCTCCTTTTTTTGTGTATAATCTTTCACTTCAAATGGAAGAATTATATGTTTATTTCCAGCAATATAGTCAGTAAGGAGGTAGAATGGAGATACAAAATTTTAGATATGACAAGGTAGGTGAGGGAAACAGTTATGTACTGAAAACCTAGCTGGACATAATGTTTGGAAGCAATTTTGATAAATTCTGAATTATATACAAATTAGTAATTGATATCAATGAAAGGTAGCTACAGAAGCATAGTCTGTGGAAATATACTGTCTATTCAATCTTTGTTTATTTAGAAGCAATTACTAATAGACCTAAAATAGTGTTGATTCTTTGACTATGTTATACTAATAAAGCATTACCTAAGCAACTTGAAGGTTGTTCAAGTCAAATAACAGTTTATATAATAGGAATCTCCAAATGTACAGGAAGACAATATCAGAGATATCCCACAGCTATAAGCACTACTCAGAAATGATCACTTACTCTTTGCTAAAGGAATGAAGTTTGGGAACAGAGTAGAACTGGTTTTAGGAATAAAAGTTTCTCCTGATTGGACAGGCTAGGAAACTGAGCAACAGAATAATGTCAACTTCTTAGAAAAACTCAGGTAAGTTAGCACGATAATGAATGCAAAGCATATTTCAGTCTATCTTTCTAATCAACCTGTGAAGAGTTTACATGTATCATTCATTACTGAACATTAACTACTTTGTAGTAATATAAATAAAAGATTATTCTCAAAAGTAGAAAGGTGGTTCTAAATTTTGTAGACAATTTTATTAATATAGTTCAATAGTAAAAATAGTCTTCTATTGCTCTCCTTAATGAGTTGCATAGTATTATTTAAAATAATATTAAATAAACCCCCCAACAATTAAAAATCTACAAAAGATACAGATTTTAAAATTAAACTTGGATGATCTCAGCAACAGCTCTTAAATAGAAACATTCATTGTCTTTTTTTCCCTAAATGTACTTTCATTTATGTCAAAGTAAATATATGGCCATTAAACAGAGATCTGAAGGGATTTGCATCCCTCCCACCTTTCTCATATAATGTATCTGTCATAATTGTTCAGACATTTCTCACAAAAAAGTTCTTAACAGTTCAACTCTGAGTTAAAAAGGTAAATCTTGTGTTTCATTTCTGAATAATGATATATACATTGAAAGCAGCTTTCTTTTAATAATTACTTCATATTAAATGCCTTCTAAAGCAAAATGTGTGTAATTTTTTTTTTCCTTTTTATGGGACTCCTTATAAAATATCAAACTAATTCAAAATGAATCAAAAAAACATACACAATTTTATTCAGTGATTAAAATGTATATCTCGGGAATTAAACAAAGACTTAAAGGTTTTGGAATTTTATGTTTTGGAAACTTTAATTACAGATCTTCATTGTAAGATGTAATAATCAGAATGTCCAAAGATTCACTCACAAGCCATCAAGATTATACTACATAACAAACTGACTTGCTCTATATGTTTTCTAAAGTAGCTAAGGGTCCAGTTGTATGACATAGTTAAATGACATTATACTGCATTTGATTATAATGACATATGGAAAATACCATGTATTTGGAAATAAAATATACATACACTGTACAAGCTTTCTTGGAAACTGTGGCCTTAATTCAGATATGCACAGTGAGATGCTCATGCAGCACATTGGAAAGCACAGATGATGGAATGATAATATTCAATAATAGCAAAATTTTCTACTTCAGTCAGCACTGAACTTTTACAGATGATGGAATACAAAATATACAAGGGAGAAGTTAAAATTCTTCTTCAATCTTTTAGAGTATTTGTCACCAAACATTTCATGCTGTTGAAGACACAGTTACTATGAACAGTAGGTTAGGTCTCTACCTCTGTTAGCCTTCATGCATAATAAATAAGCTTTTAATACATAATAATGTAAACAATGAAACTGAATAGAAGGCACATTCCCAGTACCAAAAGATTATTATGAAATATTGTAATTATCTAAGATCTTTAATTTTATATTTAAAGATTGTCTATGACTCTTCTGTTTCCTGCATTGTAAATAGCCTGTCTGTAGCAATATCCATCCATGGCTCAGTATATCCTCAGTCTTACTTAGATTTTAACACAACAGTTGCTTATTTGAGGCTTGACTGTCTGCCAGCAGAGCACTATATATAGCTGTTTTTTGTTGTTTTGGTTATTAACTGATGAACAAGATTGTTTACTATGTTAATCAGTGCATCCTTACTCTTGCCTTGAAGGCTATTTAGACTGATGCTGAATATTTCAGTTAATTAGAAGAAGAAGTCATGCTGAATCCATACATTTTGTATATAAGGTTAATTTTACTGTTGTACTAACCTCTGCTATAACCATATATCAATGGTTTAACTATCCCATTTGAATTTCTTCAGCCTGTGCAAAGATTCCCCAGAGCTATAAAGGCATTATGCAATGTCTCTGAGAAGATCCACATTTATGAGGAAAGGCTGAGGGAGCTGGGTCTCTTTAGTTTGGAGAAGAGACTGAGGGGTGACCTCATTAATGTTTATAAACATGTAAAGGGTAAGTGTCAGGAGGATTGATCCAGGCTCTTCTCAGTGATGGCCACTGATAGAACAAGGGGAAATGGTTCCAAACTGGAACATAGAAGGTTTCATCTTAATATAAGGAGGAACTTTTTCACTGTGAGGGTGACGGATTACTGGAACAGGCTGCCCAGAGAGGATGTGGAGTCTCCTTCTTTGGAGACACTCAAGACCAATCTGGACATGTTCCTATGTGATCTACCGTAGATGATCCTGCTTGGGCAGGGGGGGTTGGGCTTAGTGATCTTTTGAGGTCTCTTCCAGCTCCTAATATTCTGTGATTCTGTGATCAGATACCAGTAGCTGACTAAAAATGATACTGTGATCTCAATCCTTTAGTGTACGCTATCCCCCTGCCAGCCCTGCAGAATGCAGCAGTAGTGTGCGGTACCCATACAACGTTGTTTTGAGATCTACCAGCTGAGGAAGCTGAAGGAATCCTCAGAACATTGAATTCAGTAGAAAAGGATCATTACTAAAGCATTAATGATTGTACTTAAGAGAAAGAAAAAGGTTGATGGTTTCAAGACAGAAAGTTGTTTTCTTTCTTTGTAATTACACAACTTGACATAGGCACTACTACTGACAGATACTGATTTCATAGCTCTATCTTTTGTTGAGATGAGCTATGGAAACAAGATTTCTATAGTCAAAGAAAGCAGTGAAAGAACTTTCTAGAAACACTTGACAAAAAACTCAAAACATTGGCAACTGCATGGAAATGTGGCATTAATGATTCAGTGCATGTAGCAAGAGATTAAAAATTATTATTGATGCTCCTAAGCACCCACCCACCGGTGCAGGAATAGTCTAGTCCCACAGGAGTGATTTGAATCATCTTATATTACATCTTATAGTCGGCAAACAAAATGTAGTATGGGGAAATTAGGGTTCCAAAAGATTCAAGTACATGGAAATATGGAGAAAGCACACACCATGGGAAACAAAACCTGCTATTTTATAGGCATCTGAAAGTATTTTATGGTAGCAAGAACCTAGTAAGAGGTACAGATAAATATGTGCATAACTTAAAATGAAACAAAATGCATAAAGGAGGAAAACCCAGCAACTTAGTTCTCATTAAACTGTGATGCATCAATTCAGGAAGGATAGAGAGTAGGAGAGTAGGATACAAAGTTGGAGATCAAAAAGTTCTGATTTCTGTTGATAGATTTTGTAAATGTTAGCATCATGAATTGTCTTTAAAAAGGGATCTAAGTAAAGAAGGAGGTTTCTAAAAAGAACATAAGCTAGTTTTGTCTTCAAAACCACCTTAATTCAAAAGGAGATTATACTATACCATAAGAACAAGGTTATAATTCATAAATTCAATCTATTTTTAAATAGGTACATATGCTACAAACACAAAAAAAAAATGGAGAAATTATATTAAGCCTATAAAACAACAAGAACTGAAACGGCAAAGATTTACAAAACAGCCTCTATATTAGAAAACAGCATTTAAAAATGAATTGTGATGCTGAAGCCCTAGAAGTGAGCAAACACAAGCAACACACAGGTAGGTTTGAGAGTTATGACTTGCCTAATGACTATGTTTCTTTATGTCTAGTGAAATCAGTTTGTAGGTAGTTGTCAGTAGAGCAATAATGTTTTCGGAGAATATTTCAAGTCTGTGGCAACTGCTCTTCTCCAAGTCTTCTTTTCTGCAGTATATTCTGCATTTCTTAGCTGTGTTTTGGCATGGTACACTCAGTCCAAGAGTTTGCCTTCTGCTTCCACTTTGCCTTCGCTAGTCTGCCCTTTGGCTCCCCTATTGTTCTCTTGGCCATGATTTCAGTCCCCTGGTCTGTCTGATCCACTTTCTGAGCCTCCTCATATCTTTCTATATTGTTGGCTCTCTTTCTTTTTTTTTTTTTTTAAATTTTTATCTTCTCCTATTTATAATGTTCCACAGTTTGCACATGGCTTTGATTAATGTACTCTTCTCTCACTTTTGCATAAGTAGGACTAAGCTAAAGAATTTCACAAACTGTTTTTAGAAGCAAATTAAAATGTTTTATCTTCTTCAGTCTCTTTCAGTTCTCTTAGATTTGGTTTAAATGTGTCAATCCAAATTCACAGTGGAAGAGGATGGAAAAGATGGGAGGATGCCCCTCCTCCCATGGAGATGAGAGACATTTAGAAGGAAGTCTATGTTCTTCTTTGTGAAAACAGTGGTTGTATTACCTATCTGTAGTGAATTTGTTTTGTTTTTTTTTTGGGTTGTTTTTTTTTTTTTTTGTTTATTTTTACAGTCAGTTAGAAAACAGGTATTAGATCACAGCACCTCCTCAGGACTGAATTTTCAGGCCTGTTTGAGAAAAGGGTCTTATGGGATGAAAGATCACAAATTCATGCTACCTACATAGTATGAGATACCTAGCAGAGATACTTAGGAGTATAGTTAGCCTTGTAAAACTAAAAAAGAGAGCTATTTGAAGGAAAGACCTAGTTACTCAGAGATTTCGTTGGACAGAAAAGACGTCTCCATCTCTCTCTCTGATCAAGATAACTAGAAATCAAATGATCCTACCTTTGGTGCCTTCCTCATTTCAAGGTTAAGTGGAATGAACACGGTTCTAAAAGAATATCCTAAAATAAGCTGGAGCATGTGAAGCTGGGTGTTAAGTGCCCAACATGAGGATACAAATTGCTAAGTGCTTAACTATTGACATTTAGTCTTCACAGCTGCCAGGGCCCTGAGGCCACCCACTCCTGCCCTGGCACCCTGGGGCTTCCCCCACCCTGCCCATGGCCCAGGTCTCAATTCTACCCTTGAGGGCAATCAGATCCTGCGCAGTAATGCCACAGCAAGGCTGGCCTCCAGGTTTCCACAGCCTTGCCCTGCCTTGCCAGGCTGTGGGCCCTGCAAAGCCAGGCCAGTATTCCTGCCCAGCTTTATTTATCCCTGCCCCAGGGATATTCCCAGTGCCCACAGCTGGAAAGGCTCCAGTGCTTTCCTCTAAGCTGCCCTGCTCTTGGCTCGGCAGTAGGACAAACGTCCCCGCCCCAGCCCTCACAGACCCCCAAGGAACCCTGATACTCCTGGTCCTGCTCTGCCCCAGCAATGTTTCTGTTTTCATATGCCTTTTTTCCACTTCTCTTTGCTTCATTTCCCATTTAGTTGTGTCTTTGATTTTAGAGAATATTTTTGTCTTATATCTCTTAAAGCAGGATCCTCAGGGGCATTTATGTGCCTAATGAAGCAGACCTGGACTAGTGACATTTTTCACACACCTTAGGCGCTTCAGTTCTATTGAAAACAAAGCACAAGACAATCCTTTGCTCCTTGATTTCACTTACTTTGTCATTTGTATCCCCATTAACCCAACACTGGGAAGGAGGTGGCTGTAAACCCAAAGCAGGATGGCAGATATCAATGGGAATCTGGAGAAAAAGAGGGGAAGCAGACCGGAGCAAAGGACAACCAAGTGGAAGGAGGATAACAAATCAAGGTGATATGTAATGGTTTGCT
The DNA here is from genome assembly GCA_013399135.1 of Heliornis fulica. Taxonomy (NCBI): domain Eukaryota; kingdom Metazoa; phylum Chordata; class Aves; order Gruiformes; family Heliornithidae; genus Heliornis; species Heliornis fulica. The sequence continues at coordinate 39,121 of VXBZ01002889.1, forward strand.
TCGTTCCTCTGCAGAGCTCCCATTACTCAGGGGTGCCAGGCAAGCAGGCTCTGTCGCACCTATGGTGCATGTACAATCAATTGGCACACGTGTGGTGGATTTGCTTTCTGTGTGTTCATGAACCATTCAGTCAGAAACTTTGTAAATCCTCATTAAAACAAGAAAAGCAATACATCACCATTAAAAACAGTATGTCTACCTCCAAAGCCATTAAAGGAAGCAGTTTGATTCAGTGTTGGGTATAAAAGGAAAGGAGTGAATATTTTACAAATGAAAAGATGCTTACAAATATTGAGAAAAGCACATATGTGAGTGTAGGATGGTGATCTAGTTTGTAGACAAAAGAAGGGAACATTAGAAATTATTTAATATTTACCATTTGTTTCTAGTATTGAAATAAATTACAAATTTTGTACTGAAAAAGGTGAAATGGACGTTCAATAGCTGCACTCTAAAAGATAAGCATGTTGTGGACCAAATTTTCCCAAATGATCTTAAGAACTAAAATGGGACACTGCTGCCACGAATTTTGAGGTGTTTTACAGACAGTGATGTACATTGTTAGCCTCATTATATGGCTGTCTGGAGGTGATTGCTGTGCTAAGAATAGATAATTGGCACCATGCTGAGGTAAGATTAGAAAAGTCAGACTTACAGTACCCTGGGTGATGTTGTGAGGGCAGTAATTCCAAAAGAATTTTTTTTTAAAAGTAAATGTCACATAAACACAGATTGTCTGTCATTCGAGTAAGCAGCTGGAGTGGAAGTCAAGTAAACACCTCCAAGTGAGCAAACATGTCACAAAGACAAGTGGTCCACACAGCAAAGAGAAAGACACATGTCTAACGACTAAATGACTGCTCCTTCTGAGAAGACAGTAGCATGGTTCCATTATAAACAATCATTCCTCTGAGTATAATTTTTCGCTACAAGGTTATAAGATCACTTTCTATTTCCTCATCTCATTTTGTCAACACTGTTTCATGCAAATCAATTGCCAAATAACTTGAATTAACCATTATCTTGATACAGATATGACTTTGGACATTTCCTGATTAAATGAGAAAGCTTGTGATGTACTAGAAAGATAATTGTGCTTGCAGTGTCAGCCATCCTGCTCATGCCTTGGATGAACACTGAAGGCTGCTTGCTGGAGATTCTGTACAATCTGCAGACCTAATGCATGTGGTCCATTTCCAATTAACAAGCATAGGGGAGGACTGGAGCATTCCAGACAGTGGGAAAACTTAAGTAATGTTACTGCTTGTAAAATAAAGATGTATTTTGAAAAACAGGTTGAGATATCTCTGATATCCATTGATAATGAACATCTTCTAGGAAAAGGTCTGTGTATGAAAACATGACACTAGCTTAGGCTCAAAATTAGGAGGACTAGGTTTATTTAGGTCTGTGCTTGTACTAAAATATGGGATAGTACTGAGCCTGCTTTTGTGATTTATTTTGGTATCAAGGTATCTCTGGCATAATTTTTAGAGAATTTATAAATTATACAAGTTATCCATGCACAGTAGATTTCACTGTTTAAAGCTGTCAGGTAAAACTTGTTGACAGATGGTTAATTTAAAATCTGTTAAATAGATAGAAATTATGGGCTTCTTGTGTGATAAAAGACATGTAAGATATCCACCAAGAGGATTTTTTTTAAATCTCCAGCTCTTAGTCACCGGAGAGAGAACAAAATAAGGTGCTTTTTTTTTTTTTT
>VXBZ01002889.1:40852-109570 GCA_013399135.1 Heliornis fulica
TGCTAAACTATATATATATATAGTTCTCTTTAATGGTGGAATTACACTTACATGATTTCACAAGTTCATCACAAATATGTTGCTATGAAAAGTATCATGAATACCTTTAAAGTCAGGGGAGAGAACTGGACATTATTTTTCCTGAACATGATTCACTTTATCTTTTTTAATGTTTAAAAAAAGGAAGACGTTATGGAACTATTAGCATGTCTCAATTGTCTTAATATAAAGGTGGTTTGGAAAATAGATCAGATTTAAATGTATATTGTAGACCTACAGATGAATCTGGGGCATCTGAATTTGGGCAGATGAATCCCTTTTGTAATAACTGCTGTAGATGGGATAATGCGATGATAAAAATATTATGAAACTAGTATATCTTGTCATTCCTGAACACTTTTCTAAACAACAGAGATTCAATGCAGTGCTGGTGTTGCATGTTTTTTTCCCAAACATGAACTTTCATAGTGTCCCAGATTCCAAATTCTTAAAAGGTACCTTTTTCTCCTAGGATAAACATCCAGAAAGAAAAGCATTATAACATCATCTGGAGAGTTAAAGACATTTAAATCCTATAGGGATGCACATGGAAAGGTCATATACAATTAGAAATATTGCACTACCTGAAAATTCTTACGGTTCACTTGTTTGGTTTTTTTTACTCCAAATTTGCTCGGTAGTGAATAAGGTGAATCTGGGTTAGCAACAGGATTCATACATACTACACTATTCTTTAATTCCTAACACAAAGGGATTGTATAATGAGAAATTAACAAGACCAGAAAATTATATGCAGGATAAACAAGAAGCAAGAAATAGTGATACAGTATGGCTTGAATAAAATACTCTATTTATGGAAAGGTGGGCCTGATTCTTAAAGTAGGGACATATTCTGCTTTTCATGTCTAATGCCATTTATGTCTTAAAATGCATAGGAATTACTTCAAAGCTGCAAGGCCTGCTTTGTATGTATTTGGTTCAGGATCAAAATGTATATGCAGAGAAATATTAAAATGTAACCTTCTGTCACATTTATATTTATTTTGAGAAAAGTTTCACCATTTGTATCACTCTCTAGATAATATATAGTTTAAATTAAGACATTTCTAGCTAGATGTGATAGTGTATTGTCATGGTGAGGCCTACAGAATGCTATCAAATTGTGTTTGATAAGACATGATACACAGAGGAGTAAGGCAGACCACATGTCCCTCTTCAGAGCAAGAATCAATCTGTAAATTAGACTTCTCATCCTTTGGGATCCAAACCCCTGAATTCTTTAGGAGAATCACAAGAAACTGAGACTAATTCTTCTTAAACTGAAGAAGCTATTCACTCTTAAACTGAGGTTCTTTCTGTTGATGACAAAGAAAGTGTTAAAAAAAAAATAGTTGCAAATTCTTTTTTTTTATCACTGCATTTTGTGAGACTGATCCCATAGATGTAATAGTATTTACTAGGTCAAGACTGACATGGGGTTTAAAAAAAGATAATGTTTTACCTTTCTTTGGGTTGGAAACAAGTACCAAATTATTTCATTCTGCCAGAAAAGGAGGACTTTGTACTTATGATAGAATCAGGAAAATTTCTGGTAGAGAGCTGAAAGCCCTTTAGAGATCATAGGCTTCAAGTTTTAGAAATCAGCTAGGAGTTTTCAGGTTCTGGTCTGTTTTGGATCTGATTTCCTATATTTCAATGAAGCCAAATATTAGGTGCCTAAACCCTTTTCTCTTTCCCTTCCATCCAATACTGAATGATTAGAAATAAGAAAATAAGTCTTTCTAATACAAAATGCTGTAAACCTTAAAGTTGTAGCATAATTGGAAAAAAATATTCCTCTTACAGATTGGGAAATAATGAACACACGTCAAATGAAGCAGCTGACAAGTTTTGTTTAAACAGAGATGTAATATCTTCGCTGCAAACATGGCTAGACAAGACTTATTCCTAATGAATGAACTATACCTCCAACAATCTTCAACACAGAAATGGAGAAGAAAGGATAGGGTTCTTAACAAGTTTTCTTCTGAAAGATGAGAGTAGAATCGTTTGATGTGGATAATTAAAACAAATGATGTTTGCATCACAATGTTTACTGTATTTAGTCTTGATAATACAAACCTTGCAGGCAGCCTAAAGCAGTAGCTGAAATGTTAACTAAGGAAACTGAGATGAAAGATTACGCATACTGTTTGGTGACAGAAAATGTTAGAAACAATATCACCATAAAAAATATTTTTCATTAAAAGGATACAGCCATCAGAGAGACTTAAAACCATTAGACTTCTAAGACAAAAGGAGTCCTTCAATTGTTTGCTATGCTTAACATCAGCCAAGATTAAGGAATGAAAGAAAATAAAAATTAAAAAATTGGTAAGAAGAAAATAGCAAGGAAAGGATTAATTTGAACTGTAAAGCAACATAGGCAGAAAATTCATGATAGATTGTGTTGACATAGCTGGACCCCAAAATTGTCATCAAAATCTGTATGCATCTTTTTGATTTATAAATATACCTTGTAAAATTTACATTTTCCAAGTTCAGCAATAGTTCAGTACTGCTCCTCATTAATGTCAGGTAGGGAGCATTTGAACCTTTAATCCCTTTCCTAATTATACTGATACTAGTTATGAACTTTACACACCAAATTGGTCACTGTGTGGAACACCTCAACAATAACATAATGCTTATACAATCACTGTGATTTTGAAAGTTTGCTAATGGGAGATTTTTATTTACACAAGTGTCTGGCATATTCTGCAAAATGAATTCCATATACTGGCTTATATTTTTGTTCAAATGCTCTTTCACACTGCAAAACTATTTATATATTAGTGCAAATATTTTGATTAAGTGTCTTACTAGAACTGGGCTTATTTATATGTAAGACATAGAGACCAGTCTTTTTACATCCAGAAAATGTGGTACTATTTTTATGGAACAAGCTGAGATACACTACTTTAAGTGTCCTTAAACACGTGCCTCCAATATAGTGAACAATCTAAGTAAAAGTCATCATGTAATATCATAAATAGGAATACTTGAATTTCTGCCTCTAGATTTTCATCTGACTGCATTTTATACTAGACTTAAGTGTGTGATGAGAAAATAAGAGGAGCTGACATTTTTATCTTCAAAGATGTATTTGTTGTAGTGAGATCATAGCAGAAAAAACAGTCCCAGCCTCGAGGTGGATGTTTATTTCATTGAGAAAGGTAGGCAGGGTTGCATTTCCCATCTGTATTTTCTGTGGAGTAAATGTCTCCATGCTTGGCAGACTGTGCAGTATATTAAATGTTTAGAAATTTTCCTCGATGTTGTTCTATGTCCATCCATTAGCAATGTAGATTTCACAGGGTGTCAGAAGATATAAGAAAGGGATTTTATCACTGAACATCAGGCATCTTTGCATATTTACCTCTTAAAACTATAAATTGTTATGTTATCATTCAGAGAATTGCAGCAAGCATGGCCCATATACATAAGTGGATATAGCTATGGTATGGGGGTGCTGAGTTTCTTCTTAGGAATACAATGGTTGCATCTAGAGTCAGAAAAAGTAGTCTACAAAGAACTGAAAAATTAATAAGAAGAGGATTTCGGTTTATAAGGTGACTAGCCTAAATATAAAGTTATTGCTTGACAATCTTGTTGCTTAGCAAACAGGCATGTCAGAATATGGAACTAAGTAGCAAAAGTAGTAATATGGAAAGACCTAAAAAACAATCTTGAGATAAAGAGAGAGGAGGATCTCTGGGCAAACTTTCAGAAAAGGACAGAATGTAAGATTTTATAGATTAATGGGACCAAAATGATGAGATAAAACTTGATACATATTTGTTTGTGGTAATTGTAAGCTGTTCTCAAGAGTCATTTAGATTTCCTCTGGTCATTAACAATTTTAATGTGTTTGTATGGCATATTGGTGTTTGAGTTTCCCATGGACTGAAGCTTTCAGACTTGTTTCTGTAGATAATAAAACATAATATATATTACTGAAACATTACTTAGCAACTTTTTCAAGACAGACTAACTGCATGGCCATGATAACAAGGATTTACACAGCATAAAAGGAAACTTTAAAAAAAGGTTTGGGTTTTTTTTTTTTTTGTTATGTTGTAGGGTTTTTTTGGCTGTGGTTGCTGTGTTTTTCCATATAAAGAAATTATAAAGAAAAGTCAGACTTCTTGAATTCACTGTCCCTTAAAGAAGTAAAAATATCCTATCTTCTAGGTATTAACTGTAAATGAGAAGAAACTGATAGAATAAGAATATTAATCTAACACTAGTGAAAAATCGCTGCAATTCAGAAAGGAAAGGAAATTCCAATATGCAGATGTCTCTGATTACACTCTCATTTGCTTTATGCCAATCAGGTTATGTTTTCTTCCCTTGGGAAGCTCTTTTGAATCAAGACTTTTTATTGACCATTACTGATGCTTTTAAAGCCACCTGCTCCGTTTTGCTTCACATCTCTAGAGATTTGCTCTTCCTTATAGTAACCCTGGTCTTTCTGGAGAAAAATGGGTTAGCAGCCTATAACTTGCAGGACTGATTCTTTGTTTAATTTATTGCAGTGATTTTGCCATCTGGAAACTGAAGATGGGGTCTTCCTCCCATGGAATTAACATATATTTCTTAAAAGTTCAAAAACATTGAATAAGACAAAAACATAAGCATAAGGTTTTTTTTTCTTTTCAATGACCTTATTTTGCTATAACATAAGAAGAACCTGATTCCAGTGACAACAAATAATACATTTTATATTCTATCACCAGCAACTCTCTCACTTCCTTCCCAAGTCTTTGTTACTTTTCGCTCACCTAGTATAAAGTCTGTGCACTGTTTAAGAACAGAATGAACTTTTTCTATCAGGGGTTGGCTTTCTGGCACTTGGCATTTTTGTTAAGAGCCACATGCATATATGTACACCCATTTGGAAATCCTACTTTTAGAATGAGTGAGGGCAGAGATATCAAAAGTGATCTATGACAGTTGTTTTATTGTGGAACCAGAGGCTGCCTGTGTCTTCATTGTGCTAATTTCCTCATCCACGCACTGGACTTTTGAAGATGCTAGTGTTTTCTCCTTCCTAGCAGAAAAGTTATCTTGAAATTGTCGGGACATGTTCAAGAAAACAATCAACCAATTTCAAAAGGGTATCTTGCCCACTTTATTTTTCTTTCTGATTTGTATTTCCTTGTCATTTGTTCAAACATTCTTTGTATGCGTGGACTCTGGATCATACAGTCCTTCCTTGGTTTCTCAGAAGTAGAGATAATACATGATTGTTCTGGAATTGAAACAAGAAGTGAAAATTCTTTAATTGTGACTATGTATGTGCAGAATAGTGAATTTGAAACCTTTAGAAATCATCTGGTGCCTGCTTAAAGCAGGATCAGTCAAAGAGGGACAGTGCCAAATGCTTTGGAGAAATATAACCAAGTCAGTCACGGAAAACTAAATTAGTAAAATATATTTTGAATTTAGCTTTGAATATGCTTGAATTCTATGGCTATTATACTCTACCGAGGATTACTGTTACTGAGGATGTACTGTTGCTAAGTCACAGAATCACAGAATATTAGGAGCTGGAAGAGACCTCAAAAGATCACTAAGCCCAACCCCCCCTGCCCCAGCAGGATCATCTCCGGTAGATCACATAGGGAAGTGTCCAGATTGGTCTTGAATGTCTCCAAAGAAGGAAACTCCACAACCTCTCTGGGCAGCCTGTTCCAGTGCTCGGTCGCCCTCACTGTGAAAAAGTTCCTCCTTATATTAAGATGAAACTTTCTGTGTTCCAGTTTGGAACCATTTCCCCTTGTTCTATCAGTGGCCATCACTGAGAAGAGCCTGGATCCATCCTCCTGACACTCACCCTTTATATATTTATAAATGTTAATGAGGTCACCCCTCAGTCTCCTCTTCTCCAAGCTGAAGAGACCCAGCTCCCTCAGCTTTTCCTCATAAGGAAGATGTCTCACTCCCTTAGTCATCTAAATCTTATTAATGAGAAAGGTCTGAATAAAAACACTTTTTATTCATTTATCATTACATAATGTAGCTGCTTGGGTTCTCCTCAGATGGGAATTTCTTGAATGTCCAACATCAATCCCATTGAAAACAGTGGGTTTTATATTCAACTGTAAGCTGGAATAGGGAGAAAAACATGCAGGTGATTTGCTCACAGCATCCTGTGAATCTTAACAAGATTATCTGCTGTATCTTATATTAACAACAGCATTTTCAAAAATTTTTTTTTTTTTATTTCTGACCTGGTGTCATAAGTCTGAGGATTACCATGACATGTTAAGATCTATCTGTCATAAAATTAGGTATTACTCCTCTAGTTGCAGAAGGAGGTAAATTTTTCCCACGGTGCCATTTGCCATCTGGTAACACTACTGCCAAGGCTAATGATCTAGTTTATAATCACTAGTTAAGAGTTTCCTCAATAAATAGGAATTATGAAAGACAGATTTTTTAAAGACTTTCATATTTTAGCCAACAACCCTATAGCCTTGCCTGTGTTTGACTTACATGAAAATATCAGACTATAAATAGAAGAGCCCTGCTGCATTCACTCTTCTATGGTGGTATAAAGACAGAGTCTGTTTGACATCAAAGTCATGGTGGGGAATCTCAGCCTGCTCCAAGTTTAGTGTTGTACCAGGTGTGGGTTTTCTTTCCAGCCAAACTAGTATAAACAAAGTGATTTCCTGTCCCCATTTAACTGTAACTTAGTCTCAGCATCATCAGCATTCTGAATGCTATTTCTCATGTCTGTTGTAAGCAGGTACTTTTCAACGTGTTTAATCACTCTACATGGTGATTTAGGCGGTAAGTTTCTCTAATTCTGAATAAATTATTGTTGTAGCTCCTGTGTGAAAAAGTATAAGTTGGAATCTGAAGGTACTGAGATGTCTCTGCAAAAGCAATTACATGTGCATCTTAACTTCACCAGTGAAAGAGAAGAAATCATATGTTGATAGGGCACGACAGCCCCTGAGAAAGTAAAAAATTAGTATGTGACAATAAAAATGATTAGGTTTTATCCCTTGTAAATGAGGCTTAAAAGAAGCTTAAGAATTTGAGGTTAGAGAATGGTGATAAGCTGAAAGTCAGAGACTACTCAGTCAGGAGCCTGACATGCTACAAACAAAAGATTTCTGATCAGAAAGCCTTATATATCATAGTTATTCTGAAGTATACTGGAATAAGTTAGAGACTTCAAGACTTCAAATATATTTTTTAAAAAGAGTTCTAACTTACATAGATTACTAATTGTAAAGAAGCTATGATTACTTGAGGAGGGGTCTTACTTTTTCTGTTCACCATCAAACACTGGTTGTCCACAGTATATTTGTTCTAAGATTACACAGACTGATATAGTCACAGGCCTCCTTCCTTCTTTCACACTTCTAATGGAGAAATAAACAAACTGCATTCTTAGCAATTTAAGGGGTTTTTTGTTTGGTTGGTTGTTTTTTGGTTTTTTTTTCAGGGAGACACCCTCAATTTAGAGATTTTTTTTTTTTTGTGGTTTAATCTGATCTTCTCAAAGAAAAAAAAAAAGAAAAACAAGTGACGCCAAACTCTGGCTGCACATCAGAAGCCAACTCATGGCCTACCAATTAGTGACCAATAGCAGCCCTGGAAAACTTTCTCCACAGTTTTTACTACCGAATGTGACCTCATTTGTTATGGGATACCTCTTTGATCGGAAGGAGGTCAGATCTCCTGGATGTGTCCCCTCCCCAATTCTTGATCTTCCACAGCTGTGCTGGTGGGACAGTGTGAAAAGGCATTGGCTCTGCATAAGCTCTGCTAAGCAATAAACAAAACATGGAAGTGTTAACACTGTTTTCAGCAAAAATTTGAGACATAACAGCATACAAGCTACTATGAAGTCAAATAACTCTACCAGCCAAAACCACCTCAATCTTAATTAGTAATAATGTATATTGCTATGAGGGATTGTGCGTATCCCTCCTTACTTCAAAGGTATAGGTATTATCTTACAGATCTGACTGCAATGTGGTCATACCTACCTTTAGGAAAGCAAAAATCTACTTTGCATCCAAAATTATTTTTACTTAGAAATGTTTGATCTTCCTGAGATACAGGTTTCCAAGGTAGTCTTATTTTCTGAATTTTACTATATTTGAGTTTGTACAAATATTTTTTTATTGTAGGAAAAATGTTAAAACATGACTTCATATGTATAGTTTATACACATAAAGTCCTTCTATTTTGACTTTGTAATCAAGATCAATCATTGATTAAGAAACAATAAACACTCTATTTTCACAACATAAATCTTCACTACTAAGTAGTTGTTTAGCATAGTGAAAGATATAACAATTGTATTTATTTAGTTTTGTATAGAAAACTATCAGTTCTGTTACTGAATCAAAAGCAGAGAATGATATTTAATGGAAAACAATGAAGATAGCTCTTCATTGACTGACTAAATCTATTTCTGTATTAAAGATAACATTTTCTGTTTACTGCTCTGAAACTTGAGAGTTATAACCATAGTTCCCCAACATGACATATGATTAATGAGTCCTATCCTCTGCTGTATTAAAGAATGGAATGAAAACTTAATGGCCAAAGAGCACATATATATCTTCAGAAATAACAAATAAACAAAGAGATAAAAGGTGTCTAAGTTGTTCGAAATTCCCTTGATGCTGATATTTTTAGAAAATTAAACACAGGCACGCATACACAATCAATATTTGTACATCTTGTGAGACATTCGACCAGCTCTCACTCTAATGGCTCACATAGTTAAGTGAAGGATGGAATACCGATAGTCTTTGTAAGTTAAAAAAATTTAGTAAAGTAAGAGAAATAAAATGAAATCCCAAAGAGGAAGGTGAAAAAAAGAAGTGAAATGACCATTTGCTCAGGATGGCTCTGTAGTTGAAGGAGTAGGAAAAATCACATTGCTCAAATGATGTATTTATCCTAGAAGTAAGCCCCTCCAGATTCCTTTGCTGTGACTGAACAACTGCATATATGCATGTGTGGTTTTGTGTGTGGATAAATATATGTGTATGTATTATGCAATTGCAGATTACTGTGATGAGAGTGTTTAGAAGGCTGATCTACTATGCAGGGCAATAACTTTGGAAGGAAACTTTCTAAATTTATTAATTAACAACACACATTGTGCTAACAATGAACTCTTACCATGATCAATGACCCCTCCACAGATACAAAACTCCCAGAATTGACATTTGTATCTCAAATGAGTTGCAGGCATACAATATCATAACATTGATTCTATGTAGTCAGAATAGGTGGTTACTGCCCTTGATTGCTGAGGTTGAAGCGGTGGCCCCCTGTGGCAGAGGGGTTGGAACTCAGTGATTCTTGGGGTCCCTTCCAACCCAGACCATTCTGTGATTTAAACTGAATTGGTCTATCCCCTCTTGGATTTTCATTGATTATACTTGTTGCATTTGTGTTATTTCCATAATAATTTGCTTTTGATAATGCTTATCTGTTTTTTAATTGTGCCTGTCTCCTGTGCATTTGACAGGATGTCCTGTCTGCGTAATTTTTTTAAATTCTTTTCCAACTTGTGTGTCTCCTATGTTCAACTACATGTGACCTTTTCCTCTTTAGTGTTCACATTTCCTACATGCTTGCACTTACAACTTTTTCCATATGACTCTTCCATCACAAAGCAACAAAATGCTTGTCTGCTGCTTTTAGTTACATATTTTCATGTGCTTTTTGGGGAGATTTAAAGCAAGTTAATATTATTTATATCATGATTCATACAATCTGATATTATTTATGTTGTGACTGAAACATAGACCTCTGCTTTGGCTATGCCTTTTGCCACATCTATGGGAGGGCTGTTGCTGGGCCCTGATCCACAAGAAAATTCAGACTATTCAAAGCCTTTGTGGAAAGGACAAATTAACACCTGACAGAAAAGGATGGTTCAATCACCTCTATTGACCAAGTTTGGCTGACTCATGAACTCCTAGTGACTTGCACTGGTTAAAGTGATAGAAACATAATCTATCAAGAATTGTTTCATTAAATTGGTTTATTTTGTTACACAAGGAGAACTGAGGCCAGCATACTGGAGGAAGGTGTCATTTAAGTGGATTGGTGACAGGAGGAAAAAGTAAATGATGAAGTGGAGAAAGAATAGGAAATTCAGAGCAGACAGGTAGAGAAGAAAGTATCAAAAGATAAGTGAGGAGTTAAATTTCCCTCCTTCTGCACATGTGAACAGTGAGTTCACTCAGTCATACTGTGTATTCAACCTATTCAGTAAGATATCCCTACTGCATCAACCTCTTCCATTCCCTTTCTATTGTTCTCTTTCTCAACTGCTGTCACCAACAAAATCTATTGGAACCTAAGAAACACCCTTATCCAAAATTCTGATTTTGGATTTAATAGTAAGTATGGGTAACTAAAAATATGATGCCTAGTAAGTAACACACATATTTATACCCACCTCAAAGTTACTTTCTGTCTCTGATCCTTTATTTCTACTCATCCCAATTTTTGTGTTCCATGTGTATATAGGTCTTTCTTGACATGAGACTAGAAAACCATAAGCCAAACTCTTATATATACTGCATATTCAAAGGGAAAAACATAGCTTCCCCTGGATGAATGACACTCATTTATGATATTTATGGCCCATGAAGTCGGAGTGAAATGTGGTAGAGTGCCGAAGGAAAAGGAACTTAACAGCAGCCTGGAGGAAGTAAGACTTTGAATGAAGTGGACAAGGTCTTTCTTCACATTACTCTCATCGGTTGTCTTTTTTTTCTACTTTTGCCTTTACCTAGACCTTTATTTAGTGGCACAGAGCAGTTGCTATGGACCATGATGACAAAGATGAAAAAGCGCCCAAACAATCTCCAGTGCTCATGGTTGCCTTTGCAGTCTTTCTGGACCTACAGCCTAAAGGGAGAAAGCCTACAAGTATGTTTGTGTTTTTCATCCTTTTTTAATGAAAATTATAATAGTTCAAGAAATAGTAACATAATCACATGAGATATTTGGTTTATATGATTTTAATAATAAACATAATTTGGAGTTGTTTTGAATTTGAAAAAAAAGAAAGAAACCTCATATTTTGAAAAAAAAATAGAAAAAAAAAAAAGAAGAAAAAAAGGAGGGAAAAAGATGAGGTTAACAATACAGAGGTTACCTAAGTAGCCCAAACTCACTTACAAGAACTGGAATTTGAAATAAGACCTCACAGACATGGGTCAGTGAGCAACAGTGGTGGAACCTGCCTCTATTTTAACATGGTAATCAAGATTATATGATTCCCCTAAGAGTTCCATTTTAATTTGTCCTGCATGGATAAAAAGTAATTTAAATTGAGAAATAACAAATGTCTTATTCTATATAAATAAAAAATGGAATAGAAAGAAGGTCAGAGAAATTACTCAAGCAAAGAAAGAAAATGTTCACTATAGCAGTGGTGAGCTTTGAATCCAGGAAATATTGCTATTTTCATATTGATTCCACAGGAAAAAATTGCCTGAATTATGGAAGGAGAAAACTACCACTTTAGATTTCCAGAAAAGTTTAAAAAAAAAAAGAAAAAAAAGCACCACTATACTTCTGATCTTAAAATAGATGCATCATTTAATAAGCAGTTATCTTGTCATTTAAATAGCAATCTCCTGGGTATATTTTACCTACAAAGCGCTCTCCTAAAATATGCCAAATACTAAACTTTGTTTCATATATTCTAAAGAACAATTAGGTGAGCTAAAAGTGTACATACATACATCAGGTGTGCATAGAGTTCCAATCCATGGTTTAAAAACAAAAATTACCCAAACCCATAGGACAAAACAAAATGTAAAAGGCTGGATAAGATGGAGAAAATCAAGGAAACCACAGCACTCCGTCTTGAACACTGAGTTAAGCATCCATTCAGTGCAGCAGAGACGTTGGATAGCACGTGGTAAGGCCTGTATTTGTTAGAAGAGAACAAAAGTAGAGAATAGTGGGACATGAAGGGAGTGTTTATAAGGTACATTGGAATTGTGAGGTTTTAGACTTTTGCCAATACACAAAAGGTATTCTTGCCAGAGTGTTCAGAACATCACAGGTGTGTAAAAATCTTAAGGGCTCTCAGCTATACTCACCAGGAATTACATAGGGCAAAATAGAATATAATTTTACAATTTTTCCTCTAGAATAAATTCCTAAATGTAATAGAAATAATAAAGTAGTTAAAATTATTTTCAGACATGATAGAGGTAAAAGAATTGGCATACCATTTGACTTTTTGTGGCACCCCAATAATAAACTAACAACCAAACAGCAGGCATTTTGATTTGCTTTTTTATCACATTAGTTCCAGATAATTTCATGAGAGAAATTAATGAGATTTACCATTCCCTAATAGCTACCCATCAACCAGTGAATACTTGAGGTTGTTCGCTGTCATGATGATTCACAAGACAGCAAATATGAATTAAATTACTCATATAGAATACCTGAGAGCTGCATGTATTCAGTAATTTAGAAGAATAAAATACCCCCCTGCCCAAATGATACCAAAATATTGAATGCAGGTACTCTTTTTTTGCCACAAAGAATGACTATTTGTTCATGATTCTACAATTTAAACAGTTCATCATTAACTAAGCAAGAAAATTAGAAAAAGAGCAAAATAAACCAGCAAGCAATTTATTAAGATCTGGTTTGTGCTGGATAAGGACATTAAGACTGAAATTAGTGAATTTTATTTGTGGGCAGAAAAAAAAAATTGTACCAGGTGGTACAATTATTTAAATACAGAAAACTCTGTATTTAACATGGTTCATTATATAATCCACAAGATCTCACTTAGTCTTTCCAATAGGCTGGTACAACGCTTTTTGTCTAGTAGAATCATCCTACTTTCAGTATGCCAGGGATTTTAGTGCACTTTGCGTTTTGCAGAATCAGTCAGAGGACATGAGAGACAGGAAAGAAAAAAAAATAAAATATGCCAGACCCTTACATCATGTTCTGTGAATTTGGCTTTTTTGATTACCATATTCAACTTTTTCGAAGGGGAGAAATTCTTTCCTCTTTAAGTTAAGAAAATAGTTTATGTGAGAGTCTTTTCAGATGTCTGGAACTTCACTGGAATGGAACAGAACAAGGCTAATGAGGAGCAGCTAAAGGAACTGGGGTTGATTAGGATGGAGAGAAGGAGGCTGAGGGAAGACTTTATCACTGTCTGCAGCTACCTGAAAGAACATTGTAGCCAGGTGGGTGTTGGTCTCTCCTCCCAAGTAACAAGCAGTACAATAAGAGGAAATGGCCTCAAGTCATGACAGGGAGGTTTAGATTGGATATTAGGAAAAATTTCTTCATCTAAAAAGGTTATCAAGGATTAAAACAGCCTGCCCAAGGAAGTGATTGAGTCACTAGCCCTTGAAACATGTGTAGATGTGGTGTTTATGGTATGGTTTAGTGGTAGACTTCACGTGCTGGGTTAATGGTTGGACTTGATGATCTTAAAGTTCTTTTCCAACCAAAACTATTCTGTGTTTGAAATCTTTCCATAACCTGAAATCTTTCCATAACCTCTAATCTTTCAGGGAGATTAATCAGTTTCTCTAGGTTTCTAAATTATTTCAAGATATTCTTCAGATTTACCTCTGTGCAGGGCCAAAGGGTTCACAGGAAAAAACTCTTTAGATATTTTGTCACACATAATCATATCTATCAGCAGTGGTGACATGTAGTAAGAAAAGTCAATGATATTAAAAAAATGAAGTTGAATAAAAATACTCAACTTGTGTGATTAATTGTGCTTCATACTTCTTAGTATCAGTCAAATAACACGGTTGTTTAAAAACTTTCCTCTTAGCATATAGAAAACACTGAGAAAAATGCTGATTGAGTCATTCATACCATTTAGAATCATAGGATCATAGATTCAATCTTTTCTATCAACTTTAATGCATATTACATTATGACAGTCTATAGAAGCTATAAAGCTCACCAGGAGCAAAAAAAAAAATAAAATCCAATATGCCTAAGATATTAAATAAAAGGCACTTAATTTAACTAATGTTCAGTGTAACAGGAGTCACATACATAGCCAAGCAATAAAACCAATATGGTTATCGAAATAGATTCTACTGCAAGAGTTATAAAGTGACAGATAGTATGGAAATCTCATGGAGACCTTGTTTAGATGGATAATGACTGTGATGCTTCCCCTGCACTTAAGCAAATGAAGAACAATCTAACCAATAAATACAGAATTGGAATCAAGACCAGTAATACTTTCAAGAAATGATTGACTCATTCATTTTGAATATTGTGTATTGGAATACTTCCACTTTGCCTCTTGCTTTTCTACATTTTCTTTCATCATGTACATTTGACAATATTCTGTACTGACCACCTTTTCACTCATTATTCGTTGTTTCAAGAAACAGCCAGATAAGTTGTGTGTATATCCAGCACGATGGCCCACTTTAAGCTGGTCTTCATCCCACACATATATTGAGATGGAAGCAAGAATCTTTCATCTGCATCTCAAGGAGAACCTTCATCTTCTTAATGACCTGGGGAATCCAAGAAAGGAAGCATCTTTATTGTAATGCTTCAAGTTAGAAGACAGTGAGTGGTCTTAGCCCTGAAGTCAATGGTCTTAGGCCAGCTAAACAACCACTAAAGACAAGAAAATGAGAGTGGGAAGCGGAAGGATGAAAATGCTACCTTACATCGTGGTATTGCCAGTCCTCTCTGCCAGTGTTTGTAGGGCTTTTCCATTTCCTCACTATTCATGTTAACACTCTACTGAGTGTTAACATGAATAGCAAGATCACTCTCAAGTTATTGAAAACCCTTGAAGCATGCTAGATTCTGCTAACTTCTCAAGACTGAAATACAGGAATATACATTTTCATGTGTCTCTGTGCATACATATGCTTATATTTATCAAATATAGTTAATTAACTGTGTGCTACTGGCAGATATTCCTAAGGATCTGATTCCACTGCCATGTTCCTTCTGTCCATTGAAGTCAGAAACATGCAAAAGGGAGAAGGCATTACTACTTCAAGGCATCTTCCCAGCTGAGAAGAAAGCAGGCTGAGAACAGCAGCAACATAATTCATCAGCTAGCTCTGATATCCTTTGTTTTCCAGTCATCCCTGTGTCACTGTGAATCTCTTTTATCTTTCTTAAATATTCATACAGGCTAAAAATTGCATGACATGATATCATGGTAAATTAAATTAATATAAAATACTGTAGTCGTATGAGGAAATGAATTTTAGAAAAAGGTAAAGAAAACACAACTTTGAATACACCTGTGATTCTTACTTTTCAAATGATGATAGCAGGCTGTATCAATGATATTAACCTGTACCAAACAATGCCCAACAGAAAATTCAGCAGTAATGATTTTGGTGGAGGCCCCCATCCCTGGAGATAATTAAGGTCAGGTTTGATAATATAATCTAGTGAAGATGTCCCTGCTTACTGCAGTTGGACTACATGACCTTTAAAGGTCCCTTCCAAGCTAATGCATTCTATGATTCTATGATCATCAAAAGCTGTGAGTATATATGTCACTAAAATCTGGTCACCAAAAAATTTCATCAATATCTGTAGAGAGATGGATCTGTTTCTATCACAAAATAATACTAAAACTTGGCAATGTCCCTGAGATGGAAAAAGGGAAATTTTAATTTTTTCTTTAATACTAAGCTGTATGAAATGTTTTTAATCTCACTTGCAGTATAGACTGGAAACCTGTAGTCAAGGATAGAAACATTACTGAAAATAAGTATATCAATTATGTTCCAAAAATATATCTCTAAAAGAACAAATATTTTAAGGCACGCTGATTTATTTCTAAACATTATGTTTCTAAATTTGTACCAACATCTACTGCATCATTTATTAATTTATTAATCTATTTATTGTTTGTTATATTTATTGCAGAAAAGTAAATAATTTATCAAAATATGGTATATACAGTAAAAACTAAATATATGTATATAAAATGTTTTAAGTTATGCACCAAGGCATTTGTTATATGAAAGCTGTTACTTCAATTCCCTTTTAGAATGAGGTCAGTACCTGCATCTTTGAACACAAGCTGATATCGCTCACTCTTTCTCATGTGCTTTTTGGTTCTGTTTTCAGTGAAACAGACACAGAGAAAACCTGTGGCATATGGTCACCCCAGGGCTCTATGTTCCTTTGATACACAGGTCTCAGATAAGGCTGCATTTACCCTCATTTTCCCACCCCTAAACTAATCCATTATGTGACAGCAGACATTTGGTGAGCATCCTGGAGAAGGACACAAGGCCACACCCAGCTGGCTTCATATAACCCATAAACTAAAGAGCTCTGCATTGGAACCTAATGAGGCATTGTCTTTGTTTTGAGACTGTTTAACACACAGGACTGGTTTAAAATCCTTCAAATAATGCATAAATACTTAGGGAGACCACACTTTAGTAAATTTCTGTGTGAGCACATTTTGCCCATTTGTTTTCCGAGTATTATGATCTCTTTTCATTTTTTACCAATTTTCGCAGTCTTATCAGGCTATTTTGCTACCTATGGATAGCAAAGATATTTTATTTTGTGCCTGGTTTTTCGGTCTGGGGATGTTTGTGCTTATGTCATGTTGTACTTGTTTTCAAAGTGGGAGTTGGGACGTAGTCTATTTTGATTATAAATAAGATCATCTCTTTGCTATCATCCTGAAAATATGCTTTAAAGAAATTTACAGTTAATACTTGTCAAAATTGTATTGTATCTTTGCCTTTCCTTATAGTATCAGACAGACAGATGACATAGGTTGCAATTAAGTACCAGAATACTTTTTTTTTTATGATAAGTTTTCACAAACACTTCATGTTGATAGATCTTGTAGCAGGTTATTTATTTCAGAGCATGCTCTATCATGTGGAGTGTATTTGGAAAAAAATGTTTAGCAGGTTTATAAAAACAGGTTAAGATACTTAACACTTACTTAGGCATATAAAAATAATATTTTTTGATTAAAAAATGAGGGGGAAGGAAGGAAACGAGTATTAGTGGGGACCCAAATAAGGGGAAAAAGGGAAGGAGAAGAAATTGAAATTGGAAATGAAGAGAGAAACCAAGAAAATTATTATAAAAAGGTTATGGTAAAACATAAATTTCACAAAAAAAAAATGGTAAATAACCTTAATCTTTAGGTTTATAGTTTACATTCCTGTGGGTTTGTGTGGTTTTTTGTTTGTTGGTGTTTTGCTTGGTTTGGGGGTTTTTAGGGTTGGGTTTTTTTTTCTGCTAGAGTAATGCTGCATAATCTATTCATAGAGAAACTGTTAGGATGACACAAACTTAGTTCTAGAATTGTGCAGTTGACAACAGCTATCTAAAACGTACATTATTGAAGGGAATGTGATTACCCTGAAAGTTCCTGAAAAGTTTATTAGTCTTTCTAAATATTTGCATTAAATACTTTTACCTTAACTTTTAGGAATTTACTCATGATATTAATGACAAACTGTTGGGGGATGGCTAGCAGCACAAGGCCACGATGCTGCAGAGTATCTCTGGCCTGAAGCGAAGTGCTAAGTGANCTAGGTGACACTGCAGACTTTAGCAATGCATTCACCAAAGGCTGAATTTAACAGTCCAGGGGTAGAAGAAGAAGAAAGTTCACTTTCTGGGAAAGAAGATAGAAATTCCAACACCTAGCAAAAGTTCAATTGCATTTAATTTTCACTCAAAATTATTTTTATCCATTACTTTTTAGTTATTTTTTCCATAAACTGTAGTATACTGTTTCATTAGGAAGTTTCAAAAGGAAAAAAGAAGGAAATAATATTTCAGGATAAAATCAATGCAGGTAAATGTGAAGTGACTCATACATGTTCACACATATATGCACAGAGACACAGCACAAGTGTATACACTAGAGAAATCAAAACAGAACAATTGCCTCTGAATTGACTGTTCTTGATCAGAAGTGGGATCTTGTGTTATGACAAATAGTTCTATGAAAATATAAGCTCAAAGTTCGTCATCAAGCAGAAAAGCTAACCAGATGTCTGGATTACAGAGCAATATCAGTCTTTAACTGAATAAATGTATAATTCATCCACATCTTGAATGCTTTTCTTTAGTTCCATGCCTCTCATCTAAATAAAAGGTTGTATAGGGTTTAAAAAAAAATAAAATCTGCAAACGGCAACAAGGAGGTTTGACAGCATGGAGTGGCATTCGTATGAAGAAGAATACAAATATTCCAAGGCTCTTGAATGTGGAAGAGTGGTACTAAAGAAAGATATATAGAGCCCTGCAAATTTATGAATGGTGTCAAGACTGTGCAGAGGTACTAACTGTTCACTGCATCTTATGTCACAGGTAACTGGAAAGCTCAGGCTACCAATTTAATCAGATCCCAATTGAAAACAAGAAGGACGAGGAAGCTCTTCAAAAGCTGAGGCAGACCTATGCAATTCCTCAACAAGAATGGGGAAATTTACACCATCTTGGGAGGAGAAAAGAGGATGAGCTCTCATAAAAGGAATAAGGAAGGATTAGGTAGGAGAATATAGCTTCCCGTGTCTTATATAGAAAAAATAACTGTCAATGCAGAAAAGGCAGTGGGGTCAGCAAATCCATCAGTCTGAGACAATATGTTCTGACTTTTCCCTGGAAAAGTACCATTCAGCTGAAGAAAAAAAAATATTTATGTATTCTTTCTAGCATCACTGACAGTTTTGAGTTAAAGACACAAAGGACAAGCAAAAATATTCTAAGAATACTTTCTCAGAAGAAATCCCATATAGAACATGAGTAATGAAAGAGAAAAGAAAGGGGCCGGAGGGGTGGTATGGAAGCAAAAAGAGGGAACGCTGGAAGATTTTCAGGGAAGGAAATATCAGAGGCTATGAATCTTCAAAGTAGTTCCAAGTGAAGGACTGGAGACTACTATTAGAACTGAAGCTATGTTGACACTGAGAGGAATACATCATTGGTGTGTCAGGACAATAAAGTCTCATTTTAGCCCTTGAAATTACGTGTTTAAGAAGCTGGAATAGCACTGTGCCTGAGTCTGAGGTGACCAAGACACGGTGTACAAATATTGCAGGACTTCAAACTACATGAACACTCGATTGTAACAACTAATATATGCTCTTATTTTTGAATCCTTCCCTTCAGTATTAAGCTCGCTAGCAAACTGCACAGGCATTCAAAGATGTACAGCAGTGTACAGAATCAAATTACTATCCATTTGAGATTTACAATTGAAAGAAGCTATGGTTCCTGTAAAGATTAGTCAGACCAGTCTCATAATTCTGTATTCCTAGCATACAGTTTAGTTAAAGTTTAAATCCTCATTTTTCCTTTTATTTAGAACTTCTTCTGAATCTTTACAATAAAGATCCTAAATTTTAATATAATTTCAGTATTGATTACCTCAGTTATTTATGCCTTACTGGTATGGAAAAATATGTATTTTTGTTAATGAATGGAATAAATATAAAGCACATTAATTACATTTTCAGTTTATTAAGAGGTCTTGGGAAAAAAACAGTGAGAAATGAGAAATACAAACAGACCTGAAAAACTAAGATGTAAAATTTGGACTGGAAATAACTAAATGAGCTTCAGCCTGCAAACCTGCATAAAAGTACCTTTGGGGGTTAATAATCCAAAACACAGATATTCATTGAAGTACTTGGAATGCATTAACACTGAGTGGGACTTTGCACTCTAAATGGACAGTATATCAGAAACAATGGAGCTTTTAGCTACTTATACACAAATGTAATATGATGGAGGAAAAGATTAAAACACAGGCAATTTTATCTTCTGTAGCATACAAAACAATGAAATCAGAAGGCAAAGGAATGAAAATCTTTTTCCATATGGCTATGTGTGACCATACATATGGAATGCTTCTGCACTTCTGGGTGCTTCATTGCTCAGATGACATGAGGAACTAGAGGGAATTCAAGGAAGGACAATCACTTTGATTAGACTGGAACAATTTATAGGGAATTTTTTTTTTTAAATAATAGGCATTCGCTGGCAAAGTTGTAAATAAAAAGCTAGGTATTCAATCGATGTGACAAATATAGCGATGGATTTTTTTGTAAATTATATGTTGAATAAAATATCCTTATATAATTTTTATGTCACGTTTCTTTTTGTTCTTTTATAGATAACAAGGCAAGAATTTTTTTTCTCAAGAATTTGCAAAGAACCAAAACTTTTGAAAATATTTTTGAGAAAAAAATATGAGAATTTTGCATGGGAAGTAAATAACGCTGGAAAGAAGCGTTAAAATATTCCAAAAGTGGTTCCTTGAAAAATTACAAATGTTCGTTTTTATTGGTGAAGATGAGTGTATATTTATATTCATAAACTCATGAAGATTAAGAGAGGAAAAAAAAGTTATCATATGTAACAATTGCAATGTGCTACTGGCAAGAAATAGAAACCAAAAGTTACTGCATTGAAATGGCCATTAAAAAAAAAGGTAAGAACTATCTATCAAAGTATTATCAGTGTCAATGAAATCTCATTTTGCAAGTGCACTAAGCAGATGAGTTACAAAAATTGTGATCCAAGCCTGTAAAAGTGGCAGAAACAGACTCTTTCTCCAGTCCAAAGCTGTGGGTTAGAGCTAGTGTTATACACATAGAAGTGCTTGACATTCTTCTGAATGTCTTTTAAAAGACACATTTTCCTACTCAACAG
Source organism: Heliornis fulica (assembly GCA_013399135.1). Lineage (NCBI taxonomy): Eukaryota > Metazoa > Chordata > Aves > Gruiformes > Heliornithidae > Heliornis > Heliornis fulica. The sequence goes on from VXBZ01002889.1 coordinate 61,595, forward strand.
TATATTTCAGCACTTATTTGAACATCTGAAATAGACAGAATTGAATTAGACAGCAATTACTTCTCTGTGTTAGGCAGACTGAACACTTTTAGATCCTATGTGTTTTGGTTTCAAGTTTAGTTCCAGTTCTCCAGTCACATGCATTTTTTTAAGTCATCTATAATGGTCCTCTAGCTTATGTTGTTACTTGGTATGATAACTGAACATATTTCCCTTTTAACTTCTTTTTACTTTACTTGATAAATTTTGGCTGCTGACATGAGAAACAAAGTATCATTACTTAAAGTTTTCCAAACTATTCTAAATATATTTGTAAAGGAAAACGTGTTCATTCAAATTTATATTTTCTGACTCTTTGAAATATATCTGTTTAAACAGTGGTTTCATTCTTCTTAGCAAAATCCTTCTCGATATAATGTAATATTGTTAATATCCGCATCATATTTTAAATCGGAAAAAAATTATGTCATAATATCTCCTTCAAACACACATATTAGAAGAGTAACAGCTTCTCAGTAAGATCTTGTAGATGAGAGTTGTGGTATGAGAGAATAATAAGCTCCTACTCAAATCCAACTATCTGAAACAATAGCAAAAAGATTACTGAAGATGACAAGCCAATAAATGTATTTTTTTTTTCTTTTAAATTTGCCCTAGCTTGGAAGTGCCCTTTTAAGTTCTAAAAATAAGACATACCAGTTTTAAGTGGAGTGGTTACCATCTGTGTAACTGTGCAGAGATGGTGGAAGCTGCACACTTTCTGAATTTGGTCCCTTGGATTTTATCTCATTTTATCTGAACAGAAAAACTGCAAAATGGATTAGTCTTCAATTTTAATTTAATATTGTAAAATACCATAAGATGGCTCAGCATGATAAGGTACTAGAAAAGTTTAAATAGCTATTCTCGGGATAACTGCAATAAGTGACCAGCAGCTTACGTGCCAGCACTTAGTTTGCCACACAATTTTTCTTCTAATAAGTGGTTTATAGCTTTAGAAAGTATAAACAGTGGTGAGTAGAATAGGAGAAGCTTTATACTTTTCAGATGTTTTAGATATCTACTGCATTCATAATATATTTTTTTCTCATCTGTTTTCACAGATAACTGTGAATGCTCACTTTTTGCATCAGGAATGGGTACTTACTTAGGCTGAAATAAAGCAGAGTACCTTTCTGTACTCAAATGTTAAGATACAATAAAAATCTGAAACATCACAGACTTCTCCAGTATTGTTTGATGCATCACCAAGCTAAGTGGAAGCTGGATAGTATGTCAATTTAACATAATTTCTTTTGACTTTTTGACTATTGAATGTTATTTTTTGACTGTTAGAGTAAATAGCAAGAAACTGAAAGCCTAAGAGTTCTTTTACTCTTAAAAAGCTTATCTTATTTCTTTAGGAGTACTCAGGATAGGTAAGTGAGTGCAATCAGACATTAATATTTTTATAAAAGTTTCCCCCTGTATTTTTAGCAAAATATAACTCTCATTTTTATGGTTGCCACTTGAATCTTCAAAATCAATGAACATTTACTATTATTATCTTATATCACCTTTTAGTCCACTGCCCTTGTATTAGTTACAGGTCATAATGTGCCTAACTACTTATATATGCATGTAGTAAACATCAGCTGCTCTTAAAAAATCATTTTTTATCTTTATACACATATTTTGACTATTATACAAGGAAGAATCTGCTCATGAAATTATTTCTCATGGTACTGGAATTATTTTGATCATCAATAATTTCCTTACAACTTTATGTTTATTCTGTACAATCCCATGAGAAAGGTGTTTTAATATCCAAAAGCTTAGGAAGATGGTGTTATAAAGAACTTGGATTGTTGAAATGAGTTTAGCAGGAGTTTGGGTTCCTTGAATGTCATCTCTACATAACCTTGAACATGACAAATGAGGATTTGAAGAGCATTAATAATGTATGGGAAATGCAATCTATTTTCTGACTCCACAGCCATAATTAGGTTCTGATAGAGCAGCCTGTACCAATTTACTGAGAAACTTTTATTTCAAAAAATCCTCCACTTTTCAGAGTATTTATCAGTGATAGTGAGAAGACATCAAAGCTAAGTGTAGAAGTGAAATGATTTGGAGATTGATGTGAGTTCATTGCCTTTATAAAAGTTAAAGTTACCATTAGACAGGTGAGCCTAATCCACTTCTAACCAAAGCATGTTAAGCTGTAATTTATGCAGAAAGGAACAACTACAGCACACATGAGGCCCCCATGAACTTGGGTCTATGTAACCCAAACAGTTGGAAGCACCAAACAGGTATCAATAGGTTCAGTGTTAATATTTTATATTTTGTTGGTAATATCCACTAGTTTGAAGATGTTTTATTATGAAGACTGTGTGATATTCTCCAGAGATATGCCCTCTTATTTTATAGTATAAACTATAAAATACTATAAAATAAGACTATCTTGTAGTAGTCTTAATAGACTACTTAAGTTAAAAACATCCACTTCTCAAAATATTTTCTAGAAAGAATACATATTGAGATGTTTTTTGTTTACATTTCTTATCTAATTCTTCATGGTTACAAGAAATACTGTATTACAGCACTGAATCCTAAGTGGGATGGAATTTGCAAATAAGAAGGGACAAAATCTGAAACCTCAAATGTAACATCTGCAGTTGTGATTGACTATTATAACCCTTAATAATCATTCTTTAATGTTTTCTTTAAAATATATTCCTATAAATCATTCCATATTCACATACCATAACTATAGGTGCACCACAAAAGCAGTTCATATTAAATCTTGTTTTCCTAATTTGCTGATGACTATTTCACAAATGATAAAGCAAGCCACTGACCAATGAAATGTACTGAGCTGTGCTTCTGCAGTGGCAGCTCGTTTAAGAGGAACTGTGATCCACCAGAGTTCCTTACACTCTATAGTTATTTTTATCTGAGCAGGAATAGGAACTAAGTGTTATTTTCTAGAGAAATATTCCACCAAAACATTGCCACACAAACCAAATACACATTGTAACATTAAATTCTTATGCTAGTACCCGTTTAAGCTAACGGCAGTACCAATGTTCCATTGGATGTTGAACAAAATAAGCAAAACTAATCTTTAAACTAGATGTAGAAAAAATATTTTTCATTAGTGTTTGATTCAGGTAACACAAAACAAAAATGGGGAAGTTGCAGTCAGTAGACAGTAGTTTCTCTCTGGCACCACTCCCTCATCACACAATAAAACAATTGCTTCATTTTAGACTGGTGTGATTGCATAATATGTCTTACAGAGGTTATATATTGTGCTTTGTTTTCCTCTGTACATGTCTAATCTTCTGTAAAATTTCTTTTGTCACAGTAAATTATCAATTACTGAAAGACAGTGATATTAGTTATTTTAGCATGAGCACATAAATTATGCTGATGATTCATACTATCTGAGAAAAGTTACAATTAGCAAATGTCATCAACTAGAACTGCAGAATTTAGAGGCCATGGTAAAAGGAAAACTTGTCAACAATTTATTACTTATAGGAAGTATCTAATTAAGAACCACTCCTTAAAAAATCTATATTGATTGTGGCTGGTGATGTGCTGTCAGTGGGCTGCTGCTTGGTGAGGACAAACACTCTGCCCAGGCAGAACAGAAGGAAACAAAACAAGAAACAGCAGAGGGAACTCCAAGTCCAAGGTCAGAGGAGGAAGAGCTGATGTTTCATGGGGAAGAAAGTATTTCCTACATCCTTGGAAGGACCCACACCAGAACAGATGCTCACTGCAGCCACAATCTCCCCTTTTTGTTTCTTGTTACCAGAATTAATAATTAAAGTTTTTAATTGGCAATATATTTTTTTCCTGCTTGATTCTGTTTTTAATAATTGGTAAACAAATTGTCTTAATTTTCACTCATGAACTTATTAATTCTGTTCTTCTCTTTATTTCCCCCTGTACTGCTAAAAGGGAGGGGGAGTCAATGAGCAAATGGGTGGGAGTCTGGTTGCCAGGTAAGGATAACCCCCTGGGAATGTTAGCAAAATGTAAGTTTGGGTCTGGTTTTGGATCATGTGAGTATTTCCACAAAAACTGGTTTACCAACTGTCCCTTGGAATTTGAGTCCAATCATCAAATCACAGTGTCAGTCTTTGCTTTTTTGCATTACCTCTAGGTCTGGAAAATAAAATGAAGTCTATTATTAATACTGTGTTGTATCACAGCTTTTCTGCAATTTGCCCATGCAGTTAATGATTCCATTTCCTCTTCAGTGAGTATTATTAACTCCAAGGCTTAAAATTCATTAGTCCTCTATTTCCCCTTTCCTCAGTCAGTCAGAGCATTAGATTACATTATGTTAACTGTATAAAGAAGACATTTTGGCCTTTTGATGGGTTTGTGGTCTTTTTTCTTTCCTTTATGGGAAGAAATCTGAACAGCATCTAAAACAGGCAGTGTACTGTTTAAGGCTTTAGTCCTTAGCACTGCAGGTGTTTGTTAAACTTTAAGAATTTCATGATCAAATACTAAATTCACTGTATATGCACTTATATTCACTGTTTTTCATTGCTTTTTAAGCATCCCTATATAAGAGGGTATATATGCTCAGAAGCATAACTATGTAAGTGTACACACATGCGTGCAGGCTATAGATATTTGTGTGCACATAGATGAAATCAGGGCCTCTGCAGACAGAACATGTATTCCCTTCTCAGCTGAAAACCCTCTTTTCAGAAGTTAATGAATTACAATGGCAATGTCTATACCATCCGAAGGAAAAGCTACCTCACTCCCTTCTGTGCAGGCTAATGCGTTTCAGTTTTACTTATCTCCCCTGGGTATAAGTTCAGATCATTTTACAGCAAACAAAAATGGACAGCATACACAGGAATCTGAAAATGACACAATGGTTTTATTCAGTATAAAGACAAGAGATTATAAAGCATTGCTGGATAGGGAATAATTGCTAAACACATGTGCAGTCAGTGTCTTGGACTACCCAATGTATACAATAGTAGAAAGGAAGCAGTCAGTACCAGCCCTGAACAAAGGTAATAGCCACAACAACGGGTCTCTGAGCTCTTGTGAATGATATTGTATTGTTATCAGACTCTTTAGGTAAAGAAGTTGAAGGCTGAACCGATCCTTCAAGAAGGTTTTATTTGTGTATAATTTAGTCAACACCCACAGTAAAAGCAAAATACATCTGTAATGTTACCTTGGGTGACTCCATTTTTGAAGGTATGTTTGCACCAGTGAACTCTTCTATTTATTTGCTTTGCCATATGTCTGGGTAATGGTCTGCTTCCCAGATATGAGGATAAAAACACAGAATAACTATGGACATCTGCACCGCTCTGTGCTGGCAGGTGGAAGCTGGGTGATATTCCTTAGTTCTTTTTAAATGGCCAGAGGCACAAATTTAGGCAACTAAATTGACCCAAACTATTGTGTAGAAGAGGGACTTGTCTTAGGTCCCTGCATGTAGGTGTCCTGGGACCTTTGATGTGCTCTGGGTTTACTGCATGGCCTTCAGATGCTGCTCCAGTTTAAAACAATCCTGATTCCTGTGTCATATTTTCTAGCCTCAGAGATTGTCTGTACTAATTGCCAAAGGCAGTTCAAACAGCATTAAACACTTACAAGGCCCTGGGGTGTGGTCTGGTTTGATATTAAGACATCTATATATGTTTAGAAGTTTAAGATGTATGTTGGATATTTAGACTTTCTAGCCCATGTTTCAATGATCCTAGGGAGTGAATCCAGTTGTATTTGCACAGAGAGGGTCTTTTGGTGTGAAGAAGAGAACAAATGAATGATTTTTTTGTTGTTGTTGCTTTTTTTTACAAAATATGTGGAAAATGCAAAGTGTAAAATGTTGATCTGTTTAGGAAAAGCTTTAATGGGAAGTGGGGAATGGAGCATTATTTGATAATTGAAGTGTGTTATTTTGTCATGGCAAAGAACAGTATAAGACCATGATTTCTGGAAATGGAATGATACATAATAGGATTATATTTTAGTTGGAGATTCTACAATCTTTAAAAGTACTACAGAAATTGCAGGTAATTTTAAAGAAGCAATTTAAACAAAGATACAGAAGAAAAAGTTTCAATATTTTCTCAGCAAATGGAATCAAAATGAAATCATGGATAGTTTTATATTCCTGGACTTGCGTATTATAAAATAATACACAAAAAACTTTTCCACTGAGATTCTCTGATAGACAGTATTAGGAATTGGTAAAGGAATTCTACCGAAATTGTAGAGACAAATAGGTAAAACTATGGTGAAAGTTAAGTCAGGAAATCTTCTAAGATATCATTAAGCAGTGGGAAGGGAAGGGAAGGGAAGGGAAGGGAAGGGAAGGGAAGGGAAGGGAAGGGAAGGGATTTTCTGTATATTCAGTGTAACATCACTTAGTAGAATCACGGAATGGTTCAGGCTGGAAGGGACCTTAAAGATCATCTAGTTCCAATCCCACGCCATGGNAAGGGAAGGGAAGGGAAGGGAAGGGAAGGGAAGGGAAGGGAGCTGGACTCACAAAGAAGACTTATTTCTTGATTTTCATGTCTGTGTCACCCCAGTTCACTGATTAGGTGAACCTAACCATCTCATAAGGGGTGACAGGAGTTTATATGTGTGGTGAGATGAGGAGCATTGAATGGGTGAAGACCTGAGGACAGACAGGAAAAGGAGAGAGAAGACGAAATGGCACTGATTGCAGGAATCCTTGAAAAGGCTTCATTGCCTGGTTATCCACACCATACTCCTTCATTGTAGAAGTTGCTTCTGACATTCCGGTCAGTTTAATTATGAAAACATTTGTCAGTACCAGCAGAGGAGGAATTAAAATCAGTGACCACAAAGGTGATCGTATTAGTCACCTCATTTACCAGATGGACTGTACAAATTCCACTGAAATGAATTATAAGAATCCAGGTTTTTTGGAAGGCATAATACTATAGTGTTAAAAAAAACAATGTCACCAACACCTAAAAATATAATCTACTCTGTAGTTTTATAAACTGCTGTGGGTCTTTAAGTAATTGACAAGGAAGACCTAGTGGAACGTGGTGACTGTTACACAAGCTAGTTGATCTATTCCATGACAGTTGTTCTGTGTTCTGCTTCTGGTAATCATAAAGAACTATTCCTGTCTGAACCTTTCATTAATCTCCAACTAGGCTGTCAAAGTATGATGAATATGAAAAACAGTACAGGTGATCCAGCCCACATCTTATCCTAATCAGTAATTTTATAATTATTGACAAATCAGCTAAAGTGCAAGCTTTGTTTTCAACTGTATTTGAGGAGTTTGCTCTACAACTACTCTGTTATAATTCTACTTGCCTGTCAAACAGATTGAAACTGGATTTCTTCTTGTATTAAAAATGATAGCTCTGATAAAAATGTATCTAGCAGCAGAAGCTTAAACATCTCAATTTAGGTGCTGTAGAGAGAACCTCCAGCTAGTTCTTGGTGACCTGCTTATATGTTATGCATGTAAAATCTTTTTGAATTTTCTTCTTAGGTGAGCTTATAAGTCACTACAAAGTTTATATGTCACTTAGTTGACAGAGTACAATGAAAAAAATAGGGTTTTTTTCTATGTATCTGCTTGTTTTTTCACAAGCAATAAGTGTGAACTGAGCATCTTGGAGGTTAATATTCAGAACTTTGTGTGAGTAAGTGCACACTAAAACTAGTACACTAGTTGCTGAGAAGGGAATTTATACCTACTTCTCTCACAGGCGCATATGAAAATTTGTTTTCGGTTTGGTTTTGTTTGTTTGTTTGTTTGATTTCTCTTAGCTGTTGAAAACCAATATTTAGGAATCAAAGTATATCTGCCAGGTATATGTAATATGCCTTAACACCCTGTGTTAACAAATGTCTCCTAAGTGAATGCCCATAAAGTAAGAAGTTATTAAACTCATTACATTACTGGTTTAAGACTGAGGTGTAGGAACACTATGGTTGCCTATTCCATGCATAGGTAGAATTAGGGGCTTAAGGGAGCTGGAGTCAGAAAAGCCAGCTAGCTGGACAGTTGTCCACACGCTTATGTGAACTGAAAGATAGCAGAGGACAAAAGTGTTGACTTTAATTCCCACCTCTTTCCTTGACACAAAGTGCATCCAGAAAGGCAATTTGAAAGTGCATGCATTGTGTTATTCAACAGCACCTAACCCTTCAGCTGCACACACATCAGTCAGAGGGGATGAACGTGTATGTCCACTGGAATCATGCAGCATGCCGGTACACTGTTCATATGACAGAAGTTGTCTCATTTCTGTTATGTTACAGGCAACCATTGTATTCTTACTGCTCAAAAAATGCGCTATTGATTCTGTGATCAGGACTCTGTAACAGGCTCCTTGGCCATTATCATTTGAGAAGATGCCCAGAAAACATAAATGATTCAGGCTTTCCTCTTCCAGTTGGGTTTTGACCTGAGATGGGTAGAGATAACAAAGACCATGTTAACTTTGAAACCAGGAAATGGTAATGCTATGCTCCATAAAACTGCTATGGAGCTCCAGAGCAGTGGTGACCAGATGCTGGGATGGGTCACTATATTCTTTGCAAAAAAAAAAAAAAAAAAAAAAAAAAAAATTTGAAAAAACAANATCTGAGTAACAGAGAAAGGTAATGAAGAAATAAGGAGTAGAAGTTGTGGCAATTGAAGGTTGCTATCTGACTTCTGGGACACTCTTCCTTTATGCTAATAGTGCTATTGTAAGAGCATATGCAGAGGTAAGTGCACAGCCACTCTGAAGCATGCAGAAACCAAAAGAAAGACTCTCGGGGGGTTCATTGAGTTCTGGTTCCATTTTAATGCTCATTTCAATAGGCATCACAATTTAGACTTGTGTTTCAGGCAGCACAAATCATGTCATAGTATTAGAAACTGCTTCAGCTCATGATGAGGCAGTTAATAAGCCTTGAAGGATATAAGATGCACTCAGAAGAATCAAAGCAATGATACTTAGCTGAGTCATCAGAGAAGACTTCTTCCCTCATCTATTCTGGCATCTGTTAAAATGAAGATATTTCAATCTATTCCGTTAATGACTGATTAATGATCTATGGAATTTCTCTACCTGCTGAAAATATGCCCATGGAGTTACAACCCTTTTCACAACTGCTTATGCTATTTTATTATGATGTCCCCAAAAACTTTACTGTGTATTGAATATAGAAAATATCTATCTCAAAATTTGTTTGCAGCCTCTAGCAGTATCATAAGATTGTCTTTGTCACTTTTATCTTTGCCACATAATATGTTATTTTTATTTTCATGTTTATATACCCTTGTAATCTTATAATTCCATGGATTTTGTTCTTTAACCCGATTACTTCTATAAGCCAATTTCTATCTAATTTCCTTTCTGAGAAACCAGTGCACACAGCATATTACATTGAAAAATTATATTTATTCCGATATCATTTACTACACTATACAGTTAAATGTGCAATAGAGTACTTTCTTTTTTTCACATATTTAGGAAAATTATTTCTCCACCTACAACAAATATGGTATTTTATTGCCTCAATAAACACAAAAAGGACAAAAAGCAAACATAAAAATCCTTTTATGTTGCTTTAAAGCTATTTATTTACTTGTTTAAAATAAACAAAGAATAAACACTTGTGATATTTCTAAAAGGCAGTTCTAGAACAAAATATTTGTCTTTAGGTTTGTGGGGTATTTGGTGTTGGTTTTTGGGTTGTTTTTTTTGTTTGGTTTTGTGGGTTTTTTTTGAGGGGGTGGTGTTTGTTTTTTCCCCTAAGGAAATTTATATTTAAAAAAGAGGGAATAGCTAAGAGTTTTCATACACTGAACTGTTCAGATTTGGTTGTTCGATTTTCTCAGAGTGAAGAACACGAGAATATTATCCTAAATCTCTTTTGAAATGAAAAATTCACCTCTCAACTATACTTTCAACTTAAATGCCACTCCAAATCAGGACAGGATTTAACAGAAAGGGGCCTGTTGAAGATCTAGGAGCAATTGAATGACAATGTAACAAATAATCTGCTTAATAATAAAGCGATCTCAATTAGGTAACACATTTGTCAACTCAACAGTTTTTGTCACTGCAGAACTAATCATGAATCCACATTAACTTATCTTGTCACTGTCATTACTCCAATATACAATAACATAGGCATCTATTCATTATTTATACATATTTGGGGAGAGAGAAGGGTGCAGTCTGTAGATAAGTGATGACTACACTTTGGAATTGCTTTTCATTCTTCTGCACACTTTAAAACACTATGAAGAAAAGACCATATATCTCATATTTGGTGAGCTTTTTGCTGACTATAGATGACTGCAATGACTGGAGATTTTGAATTGATTAATCCATTAGCGAAACAATTAAATCCTTTCTCAAAATACCTTTGAACAAAATTAGCAAATTAAAAGGTCTAAATACATAAATAATTATTATTTACGCATATTTCCTTAATAAAATGTAAATGTATAATCTGAATGATAGTTTAAAATAGTCTGGAAGTATGATAGCTCATCACTTGAAACACAAGGTGGGGGTTCTAGCCCCCCAGGATCTAACTCTCCCTCTAATAGGGAGGATACAAATTTGAGGAGAAAAAGCTATCTGGGTGGTCTGATGTGAGTTGATTGCAAGACATCCGTACTCCTAAAAGGGATACCAGGTATCCAAGCAGAGAAGAATGTATAAACATTGAATGTGAGAAGAGTGCTGCAGACAAAGAATCCTTAGGGAAACAAGAAGAAACAGAAGATAAAGATTGATGCTGATTGCATTGTATCACAGAAAGACAGAGACCAGTTGTTTCAGCACAGCCTGAAAAATGTCTATTATACTACCTGCAATGAAAATTTAGTTCTATGGACATAGGGATTACCATCATGGTGCAATTTCTCCTCTTAACCATAAAATTCAGCTCAATACATGCTGCAGTAAACCTAATCCCTCTTGCCAAACTACAGTGTAATTTTTATTTTTTTTTAATTTTGAATGGATAAAATATTCATCCATTTGGTGAAAAAAATATGCTAAAAATATGATTATTGAATTTAGACTTCACATCCCTCCAGGCAGAAATTATTTTATTTTAATACTGTAATGGTTCATTTGGCATTCCTCGTGAATGAGCAGGAGATGGAGGGAACAAGAAAGGAAGGAGCCTTCAGAAGTGGATCTGCCCTGGGGAGAAAGTTTCTGTTTTCAACTTTAAGAACAACCCTCTTTTTCTTAGACATCTATTCTGACTCCACTGCTTGTGTCGAATGCCAGATCAGATGTTCCCATGACAATACCAAACTGAATGAATGAATGAATGAATGAATGAATGAATGAATGAATGAACGAACCAATGAATAAGGAAAGGGAAAAAGGAGTTCAAACAATAATAATATCGTGCACATCTACACCAGGCTGATAAATCATCCCTAATTTTATGAAAATAGATGTTTTTGTCTAGAATTAAGAGATTCAGGAAAAAAATCTTGTCTTGGTAACTTACTAACCTCCAGTAAGCTGGCTGATAAGAACAAACATCTTGCAATTTGAACTTTTCCATTGTGAGCTCTAGAAATCACTTGTTTCATGGAAAAGGCTTTATATGGTAGAAAGGATTAATACAATAAAATTAGACCATATCTGTTCCATAAATTTATTACTTCCTTGGAATGCAGCAGAATCTAGGGAAATAAAACCTTTGGCAAGAATAGTTTCTCACCATCTAGAAAGACAATAATTCTGGGAAAGGAAACAAGAATTCTGATCAAGGTGCTTTTACAGCAGAATCTTTCAATTTTACTTGTTGTGGTTTTGATGTTTTCGAAGTAAGCTTGTCATTCTAGCCTTTGACTGTGTAGAAAATCTGCTGTGAAAAATAGAGCTTTTTCTTCCCCCCAAAATATGCAAATATGTAATGTTATTTTAGGAAACAAACAAAAAAAAATGTTGAAATGAATTATTTCAGTCCTTTGATAACTCCAGAGAACTATTGTGAAATTCTAAATTCAATTAAGCAGGCAATTCAAGTAACTTCATGTTTCTTTCTTCATTATAAAAGGAAGACAATAATTTAAACAAAATAACAAGTTCTAAAGCAGTACAGACTTTAAGTTTCATAGGTAAATCACAAGGGATAAAATACACGTTGCTAATATTCTAAAAGTTAATTTTTATATATTTAATCCATATGAATTTTTATTTCAAGTGCACTGATTACACTTTTATCCTCTCTCTACAGATTTGGGCAATTGAAATGAAGTTTTGATTAGTTTATTTGCCTAAATTTATTTAACATATGTTTCTATAGTAGTCATGGATCTATAGGGTTTATGTCATGGAAGCGACTCATTGATTGCCCAGTGGAAGGGGACTGCATTCTTTCTGCATTAGAAAGGCCATTCTTCTTGCAGCCATACTTTTTTACTACTATACATGCTATAGATCTTTACACTTTACATTTTTTATGCAAGATCCTGATCCTTCACCAGTTCTTATGGTGGAAGGCGATGAATTTATTGCAGTTTATTACCTGAACTACAATGAGGAGGATTTTTCTTATCCTCTCTGTTCAATTTAATATTTCTGACTTCATAAAAAAAATACTGTGTGCAAGAGTTGAAGACTCCCTTGCTGTATGATGGTGGTATCCAGTCAGGTTACAGCAGTGCAGCTTGAGGGTATGAAAACCAGAGACCATTCTATTATCTAATGATAGCTACTGTAAAACTTAATGTAATTTCTTTTTTTTTTTTTTTTTTCTGCTTAAGGTGTAATAGAGTCTGTTGTAGCCAACCACCTCTCTAATACTTACCCTCTTTATCTATCCTCATTTTTTGTGTTAGATTAGGTATTTTGCTTCCTTTCTTGCTAAAAGTTCTGACTGACATTTCTTGTATGCTTTCAGTACCTTTTTTTTTCCCCTTTACAGCATTTCTACTTTCTCTATTCCTATTCACTCTGACAGAGCTTTTGTCCTTCTCTGGCTTCTGGCTTTTTAAAAAAAAAAAAAAACCAAAACTATAACAACCTGTCTTCCTGTATCAGATATTAGAGCTTTCCCAAATGTATTTTCCTTCTCTCCTATGGATCCTTACTTAGCACTTTTCTGATTTAGCAAAAATTAAGTTTCACCATTCCTTTGCAATTTACAGTAGATCTGATTATAGAGTGTAATGGAAAATTATAATCATGTTTCTGTGAAAAATTGAGACAGTTGCTCTCTGATTGTTACAGGTTCCATTCTAGCATTAAAACTGGCAAAGCATAAAGTACATAAAGAAACTTAAATGTTTTTGTTATACTCCATTTGTACACCCTACAACTCTTTGTTTATTTTGTTTTATATTATTCTTGACTATGAGAATCACAGGCATTAATGATCAAAGGCACAGATTTGGTCATGTGATCTATTTTTATCCTATCACTGTTCTTTTGCCCATATTGCATCAGAATATATGTCCAATCTACTTCTACAAGAGCTTTGCCCTCAGTTACATCCAATTACTTCTACCTAATATACCCTCAGACTATGCTAAATAGGTTTTTTCTGTTCCTCACACAAATGTTTGACCACTGAAATGCAGAGGTAACACACTATGAAACCAATGGGATTTTTGTGCACAAGGATGAATCTGATTCTTAGTATTTATATCAATAGCAATTGTCAGCACCTGTTTCCTGATATCCATTGCTTAGAGGAAATCACAGAATCACAGAGCGCTAGGAGTTGGAGGGGACCTCAAAAGATCATCTAGCCCAACCACCCTGCCTGAGCAGTCACCTGCATTAAATCACACAGAAACACATCCAGATTGTTCTTGAATCCAGAGAAGGAGAATCCACAACCTCTCTGGGCAACTTGTTCCAGTGCTCCATCACCCTCACAGTGAAAAAGTTCCTCCTTATATTTACACGGAATTTCATATGTTCCAGCTTGGACCCATCGCCCCTTGTCCTATCAAAATACCCAAACCTAATACCTAAAACTCGTAGTGAAATACTTGGAGAGAGGTCAGCACTACAGAAAGGCATATAAAAGAATCTTCATACTTCCGCTTAGAGCTAATAAACAGGGAAACTGAATGCAAAGGTGTAACTTGCGTTTTTCCCATTACTGAATCTGTGGATTCTCAGCTCCTAGCAACTGCTTCTGGCTATTCAACAACTAGTACCTCAAATACTTTCTTTGAAGAAACAACAGTTGTTCTCTTAAAGTATAATCCACAAAAAATCACCACCGTCCTGAAACATTCTACGGACGTTTTCATGTCTCTTTATATTTCTTATTTTTGTAACTTTGTTGTAACAATGTTATAACAATCATGCATCACCTATATTAAGTCTTAGCTTCTTTCTCAGTGAGTGATCAAAAACCTTGGAAAATTATTACTGCATATCTCTCACTTTCTCCTATCTCATAAATATTTGTAAAGAACTCATTTGGATCCAGTATTTTGTTAGCATTTCAGTTAATCTTCCTTTCTGGAAACACTATGATACTAAAACTACTATACAAACATGTTCCTCTCCCAGGATGTTTCCTAGATTTGATCTTCTTGTGAGAGGGAATAAATTCAGACTCACTGTGATTTCAAATGCATCTAGACTTATTTACAACATTTTTATTTTTTTTTTTATTCTGAGTTCATAATTTCATTTTTTTCCCTGCTATTCAAGAAGACATATCATTGTGGTTTAGATGCCCCTGCTTACTTTATCTTAATTTAGAAGTCTTTAAAAGCAGATGTCAACAGATAGAAAAAAAAATTTATATCCTCTAATCTCTGTGTTCTGTGTTCCATATATTTTCTTAAGAGATGAAAACTTGTCTTGAATATTTGACTTTACTAAAAGCTTTGCTATGAAAAAACAGTGCAATTTTTTCAGAGGTCAACTATGAGGTCCAAATTAGTATCATCACACATATACTCTAACATCTATGTGATATTGTCATCAAGAAGTAAATGCCCCTGAAAAACAGTTCTGGTGCAGATGGATAAACTTGCAACTGTTTGTACTTTTCTAGTATCTCTTTTACAGGGGATTTTAATAATACGTATTTAAAACATTCTAAAGAACAGCACTTGGTATATTAAAGACTAACAGTCTGTCTAGGTTAAATCCTGATCTCAGAGACAGCATTCAGAAAAGGGGGTCATTCAAGCATCTCTTTGGTTTGGAGTGAGATATATCTTAGCTAATTTAAGACATCTAAAATTAGAGATATAATTAAATCTTGTTATGGACATGAATATATGACGTTCATCATATGGGAAATTTCTGGAAGGAGTCATGACCTGTGAGAATATTTCTTCCTCTCAGGTTATGAAAGCTCTCTAGATCACTAATGCAAACTTAATTTCTTATTTTCATTTACTTTTATCTTCCATATTTATCTCTTATCTTTATTCTACTTGATGGAATTTCCTGTTTCCTTACTATACAAATTCCTCTAAAGACAAGTCCTTTTCATAGATGCACATTTTTCGACTTTTCTTACAACTGATTAACAGAAATATTGAGGTACAGCTAGGCAGTTTTGGAAGGATTAAGTGTAATCTTGCTATTTTATGTCAAATCTCTTGATAATTTCTTGGTCCTTTCTCAGCTGTTTAAGAAAGACAGGGATGAATATCTCAAGCACAAAAATTTAGTCCTACCTAAAGGACTTTTAAAGGTATAACCGAAATATAATTCACATTGAGATTATTTTTGGATGAGTACTTCAGTAATCATAGTGTCATAGCGCTCACAGTACCTGTGTGTGTTTTCCTATTCTTTTTTTTTTCCAGTAGTAACAACTGAATATTCTGAAGATCCTTTAAAACCAGTTCCATTAGTGCTTTTTAAGAAAAAAAAAAATCTTTATTGCTTTTTCAGTGTATTATGTGTGTAAGATTTTTGAATAAATAGAAGAGTAATTTTTCAATTTTAGATGCTTAATGAGGAAATAAGAGCACAAAACCATCCGTTTTGGAATTCCATCCATCCCATGTGTACGACATAAAGAACAATGAAAATTTTTTAGGGCTTTTTTGGTTTTGGTTTTTTTTTTTCAGACCAATGGAAAATAACCAGATGAAGCTCTCCTTCATCAGAGCTTAATTCTCCGCCTTCATCCAATCCTACTTTATGAGAATTTTCACTTTAAGTAAGAAGCACACTTGAGGTATTCACAGAAATACCACCACAGTCTCCTTAAAATCAGAACAAGAAGCGAATGACTTCTGGCCAAAATGTCGCTGTCCCTTGCTTCATTTGCTCCCTTCTGTCGCAATGTTATGAAGGAGTGTGAGGAGCTGCTCATCAAATGTACACAATCCCTGTGCTTAAGGAAATTTAGTAAGTTCCTAAGAGACGTATCAAGCTGGAAATATTGAGGGAGGCAGAAGTGCTCCAGAAAGAAGTGCAAGACCAAATATTCTGACCTGACCTAAGAACATTATTCCAGAAGCATGAGGCTATTTACAGAAAATATCCAGACACACTTAGCTCTCCTGTGCCAGTGACTTAGTATTTGTCAATGTAAAATGGAATGCAGACCAGGTGGATTAACTTCTGCTTAGGGTTTATTATCACAGAATCAATGCTGTATACAGACGTCTATTTTCCTTCCTCTTAAGTGACTTTTCTGAAGGCAACTTACAAGGTGCTGTATTGCATAACTCATGACTTAATCTTTTGTCTGTATTGCCTAACCTACTCCACATCTCCATCAGTGATGTGTCACCTGAGAGTGATACATCCCTGTTCTTGCACTAGAAGCAACTCGAACATCTGGAGAAAACCAGTAGATTTACCTTAAGCAGATCCTGGAGCCTGAGTCACTGTGACAAGCAAAACCAATGTTTCATTGCTTCATGTTTGCAGCATATAGTAATTTTTTTTTTTAAATTTAGATTACTTTCCATTTTTTTCCCCTTAGATGTTTGAATAGCATATTAAGCCTAAAAAAGATATGGTGGTAGCATGAGATTTTGCTGATAGAAGCTGTGTGAAAAATGCATGGCAAATTGGAATTTGCTAGAATCCTTAGTTAGTAACAGAAACACCTTGATGCCAACCAGTTGAATTAAATGACTCGAGTCTTTAGATCACTAACTCTAATTTATAATATATGGTTATCATTTCAGTACTTTCATCTACATTTTCTTTAGTTATTGGGGCTTTAGCTAGTTCTTGATCTGCATTTGAACAATATCATACAGGCTTTGAGAGATACATATTGTCATGGTATATTCTTTCACATAAAATCCTCGCCTGAATAGAAGCCTTAACCACGCAGCACTGTAACTTCCATGTAGAAAATAACTTTCCTTTTCCGGGAAAAAAAAAAAGAAAAGAAAAAAAAAGAAAAAAAAAAGAAAAAAAAAGAAAAAAAAAAGAAAAAAAGAAAGAGTCTGGTCAAAGTGTTTGGAGGCTGAATATAGCAGGAAGGCAATGCTATTAGCACGTCACCTTCTTCTCACTATTCTATAGTTTTAAATATGACCAGAACACATAAAAATGCTATTTTAGTTACTGCATATGGTAAGATTAAAACACTAGTTGGAACACTACTAACATCTCAGAATATCCAATAAATGATGTGTGTGAGCTGTATGGTCCCTCAAGACAGCTAATATATCCATGTAGCTAAGCAGCTACATTGCCTCTCCATTGCTGAAGAGGTATTCAGATCTTTAGTCAGAATAAATTAGCAGTTCCTCTGAGAAACCTGAGCTGTTCAAAGAAATGTTATCGAGGGTGAGGATCTCATCCGATGTTTTTCCACCTCTTCATAGATTTTTTTTTTCTCCCAAACCAGGCTCATATTCTACCTGAAGTGCTGAAGTTCCTTGCTGCAAATCCAATTTGCCTTCAAATATTTGGCACTGCTTCAAGGAAAATGATCAAATGATCAAGTTCACCTTGATCCCTTAATTTTGAAATTGCTTGGCTTGCTCTTTTTCCCACAGTGTTGGGTCGAGATATTCTTCCCAGGGTGAGTTTCAGTTCATACTCTCTATTTTCACCAGCTGAGTTGCAGATTTGTAGTATGTCTGTCAATTTGGATTTTTTTTTCATATGTCAGGCTGCTTGCCCTTGAATGTTTGCCAGTATAAGAAAAAGGAAAAAACAGCTAACCAACCAAAGGAGGAAGAGAATTCAAGGGGGGAATAAAAAGATGTGTTAAAAAATAAATGCACTTTTATTTCTTTTTCAGGTTTCTTTTTCTTTTCCTAATTTCTAGGCTCAAACTTAATCCACATTTTTTTGAATCTACAACTGTGAGAAATAGCACCTTCAGGAGAAGCCCTTCTGTCACTGACATCTTACCTAGCAGGAATCTAAGGAAAGCAGAATGGCCCGATGATTTTCTTTTGCATTCTGTCACTATGTGAAAAAGCATATCGGGGTTGGGAGTGCTAAACAGGGATATAAAACTGTAAAGAAATTGTACCCTCAGTGCTGATCTCAAGTGTGTGCCTTATCTTGATCAACTGTATGCACAGAGTGGAAAGGTCTGCACTTAGACTCTCCTCAGATTGAAGCCAGGATATGTCAGTGGACAACTCATGTCTAATGCAGATCAACTGTAAAGGAATATTAAAACTGCTATTGCCATATATATGCTTATTTTAGTATCATCAGGGATCTGCAAATATATAGTGATTTCTCTGAAAAAATGGTTTGTTTTGTTAGTTTCCCACTGCCATGATGGATTTTGCAAAGCAGTACAGTATTATTTCTTTGTGGGAAAAGGCAAACTTCAACAGGACAGTATTTCTGTGTAAAACTATTTTCCTTCCATTACAAGTAATCCTGCTCTTTAGTATACTAAAGCTCTGAAGCCCTTGGTAGAGGACATTAAATGGCTTAAAATTGCACCAGGGAAGATTTAGTTTAGATATCCAGAAGAATTTCTTTACTGAAAGGGCAGTCAAATATTGGAATGGGCTGCCCAGGTAAGTGTTGGAGTGACCATCCCTGAAGGTATTTAAAAGACGTGCAGATATTGTGCTTGAAGACATGGTCTAGAGGTGGACTAGACAGGGTTAGGATGTGGTTGGATTTGATGATCTTAAATGTCTCCCCCAACCCAAGTGATTCAGTGATTTGCTTTCTCCGTTGAATATATGTTCTGTAATATAGTAAAGTACATTAAAAAAAAATCTAGTGAAAATAACCTCCTTTTTGACCAGACCAAATTTTGACAATATGAACATGTCCAATATCTTTTCTTAAGTCGTGTCAATAATGAATCTCTCCTCTTTAGGCAGAAAATTTTACCAAAACCTTTTAATAGAAGAAGAAAGAAGTTGAGATATATTTGCAGAGGGCTTTGTAATAAAGGGAACAAGGAGAAATACAGTTTCCACTGGAAAATGTGAACAGGCCTGGAGAAGAGCAAAGGACATTTTTGCTCACCCTTTATTAGATTTTTGGGAAGGATGAAACATTGAGTCGGAATAATTCACCTTTAGATAAGAATTAAGTTTCTTTGAAGATATTAAATTACTTCAGTTGTCTGTATTTTCTGATAAAATTGAGTTCTCTCTAAATGTATTTAGTACAACGATTCCATACTGTGTGATGGCTAACACATCAGAATATTAGTTTCTCCATATGAATGAGGTGATATGATTTGATGGGGTTTGGTTTGGTTTGGTTTGGTTTATTTTGGTTTAGTACTGTTTTGAATTTACAGAAATTGAAATCTACTGCTGATGCTATATAAGTTTTAAAAAAAATGTGTATGGCCACAGCATAGTTTATAAGGAGGAACATTTAATGTAGTTTAAACGCAATAACATATACAAAAAACAGGCTTAATCTTTAAAAATATTAAGTACTCCTCTCCTCTTTCCTCTCCTTTCCATCTTTTCAGAAAAAATGTGATTTGAGAACTGAGATAAAACCGCATGCTAAACTATAATTAAAAATAATTCCATGCATTTTCTCACAATCCTTTAAAAATAGGGTTATATTTCATTTTTCATAATTTGTAACAGGATTTTTTGCTGATGGGCTCTACTGCCAGGTAAGATATTTCCAAAAGCAATTTTCTGACAGATAATTGACCATTTGGCCACTTGTCCACATAGCTGTGGAGCTGTGAGTATAACTTTCAACTTCCTTTTCTTTATATTCTTCTGCTTGCAATTTCATAGCATTCTGGAAAGTCCTTTCCCTACAGAATTGTCAGAAAGAAGCACAGTAATAGAGGTCATCTGTGAATGTAATGAAAAGTCTCGTAGGAATCACTCTGTGCATACAATGTCAGTGAAGGTGTGAGCTTTGCTGTGATTTTATCCCATGCTTGCAGACCTCTGATTTCTAGTATATGACTCTTTTTTTTATGGCCTATAGTTCAAGTCATGTCAATTGTTTTGCCGAAGACTCTGTTACTCTTTTACTCTTTATATCCACGGTTAGCTATCACATTTTAATTCTCAAATAGAAGGCAAATGCTAAGAAGGTCATCCTACAGTTGTCCAGAGATTATTTTTCAGCTTAAAAAAGTTTGTGATAAAAGCAAATAATATCCTTTCCATTAAGAGTTCCCATCCAATTTTGTAATTAGTATTTTATTATCATATGAAATCAGTAGGAAACTGCAGAATCATCTACATGTTCATTGGATTATGCTTTACTTTCTAGTTGATTATCTCATTTTATTTCATGACACAGCAGTCCCTAGTAGCTCACTGTATACCTTCCATAATATATCACAAAGTTGTATAATATGATTTGATATGGCTTGGTTTTGATGCCAAATATTGTCTATTATTTTCTATTACTACTACTTTATTTTTTTAGGGACGTTAGGTACTCCTTATTTAAAGAGCTCTTATAGAACAAAATATTCCTTCTCTGTGCTGTAATGAAACATTTTGATATTTTCAACAAGATGAACAGGAGATAACCATCCAATATACTAAATGGGAAAGAAGTTTGCACAGTTCACCTGTGCTGTTGTTTAGACAGCACTCATTTTGGAGCAGGGACAGTTTAGTATTAACGAATACTAAAACCCTTAATTTATTTAAACATCTATGGTTTCTTTGCCTATAAAACATAAAGAGTTGTAATAATATTTGCATCAGATTTATATATAGTTTGAGGATTTTGCTCTTCTTTTTTTTTTTTTTTTCCTAATGTATTTTTTTACTGTAGCTGTGGTCTTACTCTTACTAGCCTTCCAGGAACGCAAAATATCCTAAAAGAAAGATGGCACTTTGGTCTCAAAATGGAAATACTTTTTAAAAAAAAAAAAAAAACAGCAACCAAACCAAATCCAAAAAAATCAACCTTGTCTTTATTTTCACTACTCTCCTCAAAAATCTTACTTCTATCTTATAAATGTAAGCATACCGACTTGCAGGTCTGCAGTGCCTTGCCCTGCAAGGCACTATTAAGTGCCTCACAGAAATAATTTTTTAAAAGTCATTCACCAAAACCGAAAAGAATGCAGTGATGTCTGCTAGATACTTTTACTGTCATAAAAAAGTCAGAAGAGCAAAAGTGGTTTTTTTTTTTTTTTTGTGGACTCACGGAATTACATTAGGAACAATCTACATTTTATGCTGAAGAACTATTAAAGATATTATTTGTTTGTGCATATTCAGGAACAACAGAAAGTAAATATTTACATGAGCTGAAATGGAGAATCTGAAATTTCATTCCAAACAGGCAAACAGAAAACAGAAAATAAATCTTTAGGAAAATGCAAGTTGAAATAAAAGTAGCACGAACAGGTTGTTGTGTGAGCAAGTTGATGGCTTGACTAAAAACTTTGAAAACTTTCCAACATAAATGTCAGTCTATGTTTTAATCTACTCTCTTTTTATTTGTAGGTATATGGGATTTTGTGAGGAAGATGTGTGGCTTTACAGAAAACAGAGACTAGCTAACTGTTGTATTTCATCGTAGTGTTGTCATACAGACAGCAAAGGAAAGTACAGGGCCTCACCCTCTGCTAAAGTTTTGCCAGTGACACAAAGATAAGTAGTGACAGCTAAAATATCTCTGAATGGCACAAAGACTTTTGGAGGGATAAATAACAATGAGGACAGAACAATCTGAGGTGGAAATTAGGCAGGTTTGGCAACTCGAAGCTGTACAAACCTAGTGCTTCAATGCAGGTTCAGACAGAATCTAGGAACACCGAAATATAGTGACTCTGAAATACCTTAAATATGGAAAAAATACAAGAAAGGCTTTCCCATTGCCAAAGTAATGGAAACCTGAATATCTAAACAGCTGTTGTGGTTTAACCTCAGCAGGCAGCTCAGCCCCACACAGCAGCTCAGTCCCACACAGTAGTTTCCCTGCAGTTGGATGGGGTAGAGAATCAAAAGAGTAAAAGTGAAAAAAAACTCGTGGTTTTAAAAAACTGTTAAATAAATAAAATAAAAACCACACACAAGCAAAGCAGGACAAGGAATCCATTCCCCACTGCCCATGGCCAGGCAGGTGTTCAGCCATCCCCAGGAAAGCAGGGCATAACAGTGACTTGGGAAGACAAACACCATCACTCCAAATCCCCCCAAAATTCCTCACAATTTACTTTTACTGAGAATGACATCTCAGCATCAGAAGGAAGGAAGGAACCCAACTTCTGTACTTGCATAACTAACAGCAGAAACCATTGCATATTGGTGAATCTGATCCCATGTCTCTATGTTTTGTTTTTTTTTTAAATCTGAAAGCTTCATAACAAAGAATAGTGAGAAACAGAGCTCTTCTGGTAGCCAATATTCTAGCCTAGCCTATGGTATACTGAGAGAATGAAATCACAGGGCAAGAATGACATGGAAGTGACTCTGCAAAGACAGAAAGGGCAGTTGAGCATGACATTATAAGAACGAATAAAGCTCCTCAGAAACCAAAATAGTTATGTTAATGTACCCAGTAAAATCCCGAGCATGTACAGTATATGCTATTTGTTTCAGAAGCCTGCCCAAAGTCAAATTATTATGCAGGTGATGAAAAACTCTCATAACTACTTGAGTCTCAGTTTCCTCAACACAAAGCACTGCTTTTATTAGAGACTAGAACTAAGCAAACTCCTCAAGAATTTCATTCTGCCTCTCTGGGAAAAATTCTCATTTTCATTTTTATTTTCTTCATTCTATATATGTGAAACCTGGCCATGTAACACTTAAAGATTTTAGAAGTTCTGTTAGCACAAAATCTGCATAAAGGAGGCCATAGGAGTTTCTACATGTAACTAAGTAACCTACACAAAGAGAAAGATTATGATGCTACCATAATAGCTGTACCAAACTAAAAAGCCTTTTCCTAATGAATAGGGTATAATTCTAGGAATATATTGTTTCAGTTTAATGTTAATTTAAATAATTTCATATCTTTATTTTAAAATGCTTTGTTATTAAAAAAAAAACCCAAAATTTATCCTCAATGAGTTTCATAGCTCCATGTTTTATTTTAAGAAGGATGAAATAGAAAATACTTGTCTGTGAAAACAGTAAAGACCCTCTCACACTGGAGATCTCCTTTCTATGTTGATCTTTTTGATGACTTCCTTCAAAAGTTTTGATTTGCTAACCTACTAGTGTCCTTACTTTTCAAGGTCCCCTTTAGAAATATAATTTTCTGTCTTTTCAGTGAGCAATAACAACAACTATTATTGGCATTTATTGTTACATGCTGAGTTTTATGGCAGGAAGTCAGATATTGTCTGTAACTTTCTCTGTTGGCCCAATTGATGAAAGTTTTAGTGCTGAAGTTAACACTAAGGTAAATAGCTATGTTCCTATATTGCAGAAATGCAGTTCTAAGGTTACTGACATATTTATTTTTTTAAAAACTAAAAAAAGGTCTGTTCCTCCAAATTGTTATTGTTGCCAATAACAACAACAACAACAAAACCCAACAAATGAATTGCCTGTGTCTACATAAAATATAATTTTGAAGGTAAATTGCTTCTTTAAAAATACAGAAATTAAATGGCCTTTTGCACACAGAAAAACATTGCCATAACAATTTCATTTATCAGTGGAAAAACACTGAAATGTAAAATAGCAAGATACAGGCATTTTAGAACAGTTTTAAGGGAAAGTAATTCTCTTTTCAGTAACTTACTGCACAAAAAGAATCCAAACAGCAGATTAAAACCAACTACACTAGAAAGTGACCTCATTCCAGAGTTCAAAAAGAAAATTTATACAAAATGTCTCTTTATAAATACTCACATTCCACCTACATTTTCATATGGGTGCATTCAAGTCAGTTCTTATTCTAGTGCCCTGTTTAATTCGATTATGTGGGGTTTTTTTGCTTGACAGACATAATAGTCAATTAATGCTAACACATGCTAAATCCTGTAACATCTTCTACTCTGATACCCAACCGAAAATACCTTTGATAGTGTCAGCAGTTCACATTCCAAACTTAGACAAAATAATTATCTGAAGAATGATAGGTTTTTATGCATATCAGCAGCCATTCATACAGCGGGACCTGCTATGGTCCATTGTGTTTGTAATCCATGGATTACACTCTGAGTACGCATTGACATGAGCAACAGTAACAGTTCCATTATAGCCTATCATCCCAACTAACCATGAATTTCAAAATGTTCTCCTCTGAATTTCTGTGAGCTTCTATTGCCTGATCCTTTTCTTATTTTTTAAAAATATTTGTGAATAAATATAGAAATGAAGTGTAGAAGAAACAAAATGGTCTGAAATTATAATATTATAGTATTGTTTTGAAAGGACAAAATGAAAGACTGTCAAGTGGGAATCCCTGCTCTAATTGTGCTATTCAAGTTTCTGGTGCTGAAGCATCTGTCAGTTCACCCTATTCGGAGGCCAATAAAATCACTTTATTAAAAGAAAATAAATAGAAATTTCAAGGGCTGAGTGCTCTTTTTAATAGAAAACAACAAGAGCAAAACAGTTAAGTGAGTAAAACTTTTAATGAGGATTCAGCCTTTTACAGATGGAGTGATTATTTTATCTACTGTGATATTCATAGAATAGGTTAATTCATATAAAACTAAGAGTATCTGACTATACCTACTATTTGCAACTTAAATTTTCACCTTGTCCAGATTAGCTATTTATTTAAATGCCCCAAACCTTATCCTGATGTTTACAACTCTCAAGACAATAATCAGCTGTTTACCAACCTATATATAAAATTAATATTATAATAAAGTTATTCATAGTGATTTTTCTTTTTTCTTTTTCATGGCACAAGACTATTCTGGAGCATCTGATAACTACCAGAGAGCAGCTTGAAGGATGGTTTTGATAGGGGCACTGTGTTCTGCAGCAGTGACTTATGGCAAACCTCACATTTGCCAGCTTCTGACCTAATATATTGATACAAAACTACTATAGGACTCTAACAAGTCACAAAGTCTGATCCCATGTTCAGATTCCTTAGTATCCTTATTAACCCCAAAACAACATACAATACAAAAACAAACAAAAAAGTATTTTTTTTCATATCGTTCCTATGTACAAGAATGGCATTGTGGCAGAAAAATGAGAATTATTATTATTTTGGGTTGTGTTTCTTTTTAAAAATGTACATAAACGAAAAGGTAGTTTGACTTTACTTAAGAATAGATAGAGATTTCCCCACAATTTCAGATATTTAGAAACTTAACACACACACCCCCCTCCATCTCAAGTATGTAATGAATCTAGGAAAAAAAAAAAAAAAGATGTCAAAGGTTTGGTGTAGTATTCCAGTTGATGGAATGATGAAAGTTAGTCTTTCAGTCATGTAATTTCCTCACATTGACATCTTTCACTTTTTTGCTATATAAAGAAGGTTTGTTTGATAAAGGGGCTACACAAATATATTGTAACATTCCTTCCTCAAGAAAACTTCATGGAGGTTTTTTGAGTTTTAGTATCTTCTTCACCAGAGTCCCCTATTACTATTGCTATTTGCCCATTAGAAGATTGACAAATATAAGCTCACAAAGTGATTACCTACATTTCCTACATAGATTAACTTGCATAAGCATCAATAATGTTTTTACTTTTTTCCTGCAGTTTTGGGTTTGTTTGTTTTTTTTTTTTCAGGGAATTCTACATAAATGTACATATTAGCAAAATTAATGTATTTGCATATATTTTAAAGAAAATATGTCAGGTTCATTAAAAGAAACTGTTTAGCATTTTGATGACCTATTCCAATAATAATAGAATTCTTCCTTTTTCTTTCTTTTCTTTTCTTTTCTTTTCTTTTCTTTTCTTTTCTTTTCTTTTCTTTTCTTTTCTTTTCTTTTCTTTTCTTTTCTTTTCTTTTCTTTTCTTTTCTTTTCTTTTCTTTTCTTTTCTTTTCTTTTCTTTTCTTTTCTTTTCTTTTCTTTTCTTTTCTTTTCTTNCCTTCCTTCCTTCCTTCCTTCCTTCTTTGTTAAATCTGAGATTCTTCTCAAATGTAAACCAGTTACTATGAGATTATATCATGTTTCTAATCAAATATATTTTTTTTTCAGTAAGCACTGGAGAATTATTGCAGTCACAGTGCAGCAAGTTGGACAGTAAAATATTGAATTATTAGCCTGGTGGAATTGTTAAGTTGTTGCTTTATTTTTCTCTCATTATATAGCTGAGCTATATTTGTAATTATTGTGTCCCAAGTGTGTTTGTGGATATGTTATGCCATTTTCCCTACTGAGAAAAAAAAATACATAATTTCTGAAATTGTGATTCCTACTTACTAAAATTCATAAGTCATGGATTTCAAAGCATTCTTATAATATGCAGTTAATTTGGAACTGAAAAGTCTTACTATTTTGATGTATTTTTTTCCAACCTAAAGCTTTTGGAGTGCAATAGACTCCCCATCTGTGAATCAGCATGTGCTTAAATTTGTTGTCTTTAAATCCTATGACAATACACATGCTACGTTACATTACACATAATGCATTCAAAAAATTGTATGCGTTTTTTATTCAACAGAAGAAGAAAACTTTTAAATTATTTATTAAAGAGTTATAGGGGAGAGAGATTTTATTCATGAAGCAGCCAACAAAAGAGATAAAAATATCAGATGAGCTACTTACAAACCTTGCCCATACCATGTGTGAACTCATATTTACTTCTAAATTTTATGTTGTGTCCATACTACAGGGTAGGAAAGCCTTTCATACACTAGCATTCACTTGCGTGAAAACAAATTTCATATTTTATTTTGACTAACACTTAAAAAAAACCCTTTATAATAAAGTTTTACCTGTAAGTGTACAAGAATCTGTATGGATAATACCCTTTAATAATCCTTTCTGAGGTCCACAGTGTGCAGTACATATCGTATTGTAAGATTTCTAAGTGAAAAAAAATCATATATAATATAATTTTATAAGGGTTAGGGGTAATATAAATAGTGTAACATGCATAAGAATGAAAAATCCTTATAAAACTATATGTATAATGTTTTCATTTTGTTATAATTTTGTTATCAGATGACACCTTAATTCTGCTTATTGATCTGAAATAGTATACTTCTAGATAAATGGCCTTGATGATGTTTATATTTATGTGCTTGAGCATCTGTAAAACCAGAATCTTTAGACACTGTGAACCTGTTAAAAGACAAAACAAACCACCCACCCCACTCCTGATTTATAATTGTTTACTTGCATGGCAGTCCAAATGTCATAACAGAAAAGAACTTAGAAAAGATTCTACCAATACTTAAACAGCAAAAAGAAGACTAGGGAAAATGTGACCCCTGCTGCTGTCCCTCACTGGCCTGAAGGTATGTAAGTCCATGGAGGCTTGATGGGTTGCACTCACAGCTGCTGAGAGAGGGGGCTGATGTTACTGTGTGACATAGTGAATGAGAGAGACTCAAAAGCCTAGAAGAAATGTAATTGCTATCTTCAAGAAGGACAAGAGGGAAGATTGGGAGAACTGGAGGCTGGTCAGCTTCACCTCAGCCTCTGGGAAGCTGATGATGCATGTCCTTGAGGAGAGCATTTCCAAACATATAAAGGATAAAAATGTGATCATGAGAAGTCAGCATGAATTTGCAAAGTGCAAATCAAGCTTAACTTCTACAATCACACGATGAACTTGGTGGATGGGGAGACAAGAGCAGATGGTGATTATCAAGACTTCTGTAAGGTTTTTGATGTTGTCTGCCATAATATCCCCATAGACAAACTGACAAAGTACAAGTTCAGTAAGTCCAGAGTGAGTTGTACAGAAATCTTTCTGAACAGCTGGACACAGGGTCTGGTGATCAGTGGCATAAAATCCACCTGGAAGCAGTCACTATTGGTCTACCGAGGCCACTACCGAGGACAATACTGGGGCCAGTATTGTTTAACATGAACTGGTTGTTGGGACAGCATACACCCTCAACAAGTTCACAGATGCTGCAAAGCTGTGAAGAAGCTAATATTAGAGATGTATGACAATTCAGAGGACCTTTGGTAGGCCATAGAACTGGGTTGAGATTAATATTATGTCATTCAACAGACTAAAATGCAAAGTCCTGCACGTAAGGAGGAGTAACAAGGCACCAGTAAATGCTGTGAGCCAACTGTCTAAAGCAATTTAGCAGAGAAGGCCTTGGGCAACAAACCATCCATGAACTGGTAGTGCAAGATCACAGCAAAGGCAGCCCACAGCATCCTGCACCGTGTTAGGAAGTGTGTGGCCTGCTGGTCTACCAAGGTGTCCTTCCTCTTTTCTCATCCCTCATGAGGTGACTTCTGAAGTGCTATGCCTATTCCTGAATTTTCTGGTAGTGGAAGATATGGACTGACTG
The DNA here is from genome assembly GCA_013399135.1 of Heliornis fulica. Lineage (NCBI taxonomy): Eukaryota > Metazoa > Chordata > Aves > Gruiformes > Heliornithidae > Heliornis > Heliornis fulica. Next base: position 90,349 of record VXBZ01002889.1, read on the forward strand.
GAGACAGTCAAATGAAGTGCCACAGAGATTGAAGGACTGAGAAGCACCTAACATATGAGAAAAAAAATGAGAGAGATGGGATTGTTCATTCCAAAGAAGGAAAGGGCCAGGAAGATCTTATCTATGTGCATAAATGTCTGATAGGAGGGAATGAAGAAGAGAGAGCCCAGTGACAGGAAAACAAGAAATGAATGCAAATGGAAACTTGTTAAATTCCATTTGAACAGGAGATAATTTTTTTTTTCTTATGAGAATGATTCGGCACTGGCACAGATTGCCTAGGGAGGTTGTTTGAAGTGTGTGTCTGTGGAGATATTCACTATGTGACTGTACATGGACCTGAGCAATATACTGTAGATGATCCTGCTTTGTGAAGAGGGAGTTGGACCAGATCATCTAGATCCCTAACAACACAAAAGATTCTGTGATTCCATTAAAAAAATATTTATGTGTGCCTGGCATGTATTTATAAGTACTCTGTGAGTATAATCATTAATGCAGTACAAAACATACTAGTGTTGACTCAGGAGGCAGAAAGCTGTAGTTTGTGGTCTCAATACTGTGGAACAAATACTGAGTTGTGACTATTTGTTTGTTAAACCCAAAATGGAGGAAGGAGCTATGAATACATCACATATGACATTCAACATAGGCACAGCTGGTGTGTGTAGTACAGCATGATTGAACAGTACTGAACAGTGCAGGCTTTCTTTGGTAGGATATTTCATCTGAGGCAATTCCCTATTCCCTGCTGTTTAATCATTCAAACCATTTTGTGTTTAACCATGCTAAGAAAACAAAGATCTGAATGGGACAGAATCTTCTTCTATCTATTTTGCACCAGCAGAATTTGGGGCAAGATTTCACAATATCACTAAGACCCCAATCACTAATATATCAGTAGGCGTGTTAAGGCTGAGAAAAAAAATTGGTGGCATAATACATTTGCCCTAAGGAGTCTATAATCTGAAGTCTCATTTCTGGAAGCAGCAATACATATGAACAGGCATCAAAGTGCAGCCTTTAGGAGCAAAGTTTAATAGTCAAAAGGAAAAGGAAGAAAATGCAAAGAAGCCCTGAGAAAAATGTTTCTAATTTCAATTTTTTAAACATTATATAAAGAATAATTTTCATTAAACCATTTTCTTTTCAATATTCGTAAATGGAAATATTGAATTAATTTTATTTGTATTTGAAAGAAAGTAAAATGTGACTGTTATTTTCACATAAGGATTGTAAAATATTTTTAGGACCTCAAAATGTAAGGAGTCTGCTAGAAAAGTTAAGAGTAAAATTACTAAAAGCACATACCTATACATTATCTAAAAATGGTTTTATCTTAGTCAGATCACTGCATTGGCTTCTATTAAATCTGAAATAGTCTGTTTCTTTTAGTGTTTGTTGTGATAGATTTACACAGATAAAATTTCCCCAGCTATTTCTTTAGCGACTTCAAGAAGTGATTTAAGAAGGAATCACTGTGTTTGTATCGGAAAGTAATTCATTTTCCATGCTATGGTCCCTGCAAGGGTTCTGATCTCCTGCAATGATGTACAATGGGGTCTGTAATGTGGGCTACTAAGAAGAAAATACAAACCAGAAACTAATACTTGCCAAAACTATGTATCAGACTATAGCTGGGAATGAGGCTCATGTAGGGCTTAATCCAGCACATCAAACTAGTGTAGACATAGGATGTCGGAAAAAGAAGACTTTGGCAGAAATCAGTGCCAAATATAAGCTTTTGTTTTGATGTTTAAATTTAAGATGTGCTAAACATCTTGAAAACAATTATTGGTGATTAGTTCAATCTGCTGGTTCCTGAAAGATGCAGATGGTGCAGCACTAATGACAGTAATTACAGTTCAGATACTTTAAATCCACTTGCAATGTACGCACTTTAAAAACTTTTATGAATAAGCGAGATTAAAAGTGTCTGTGCAAAAATAAAACTCTTCTGTCCTATATCCTGTTTAACAGAGAACTTAGTTGAATATCCTTAGAAATTAAGCACATTAAATAAGAAGGAATGTATCTGCAACATGCATAGAATGTGCACGTATAAAGAGAATGGACTCAGTACAGTTTGTTTTTCCATAGGGTTTGTAATGACTGTAAACACAGTACTGTTGTAAGGGAGGGACTGAACACTTTTTATTGTGATTTATAACAATGTAAAAATGCTCTCATCTGCTATTCTGGGTGCTGTTATTTGCAGCAATTGTTGAAACAACATCAGCAATATGAATGTGAGGTGAATAAGGCTTCTGCAAAGCCATCGCATTAAAGAGGAATGAATTACATGTCTTTTTTGAAAGATTCATTCTCAAGAAACATTCACTCCAAGCCTGAAAAGAAAGAGGCCTAAGCATTTACATTGAAGCATATTAGTGGTCAGATTTGATCACAGAACTAGACGAGGCAATCTTAATAAAGATACAAAATCAAAGTCTAGTACTAATTGGATATACACGGGTATAAAATCACAGATGTACAAATGGATTTGCTGATTCAACGCCTATTTTAGAGCAAAAAATCAAAAGAGGGATTTAGCAGGTTACATATTTGTTGTAGCATAATATGACAATGAAGTACAAAGACACCAAAAAAAATTTCTGCCTATTCAAATACAGATATTTCTTGAGGGAAATACTAACTAAACCCAGAAACAAACCAAAAAGAAAAATATTTTATAAGAACAAATATTTTGTAAGGAAACATAAGCTATTAACTTTAAGGTTTTGCATTCATGGATATATATTATAATACATTTTATATATTATCCTATGTTTAACAACTCAGCATGCAGAAAAAGATAATTTCATTCAAACAATGGAAATATCAGTACTTCAAAGGCATTTTCATAAGGTTATCCGCATTTTCTGCTTAATGTCTTAAATGAATATGAACATATTCTATTAAAGTAAGTCATTAGAATTATTTACAAAGTGTTCTTTAAATAGTAAACCACAGTTTTGTCATCTATATGATTTTTTTTCATGGAGTTCTGCTCCCCCATAAGTGCTGATGGAAGTTTTAGGTTGCCTACAACAATATAAATAGCAGTTCAGTAAGTGTGGAGGAAGATATTTCACCTTGAACCTTCTCTTAGTCACTTCCCAGCTGGACACCTCATGGGTGGTTTACCTTACTAGTAATTTAACTTCAACAGAGAAAGCCTATTTTTGCCTGCTGCACTTCAAGTCATACTTTATCTCTGACCTCAGGCTCACTCGGAATTCACCTTTTTTCTCCAGAACAGATGGTTCTAAATTGTTGAATATATACAACTGGGCTTTTACATTGTTTTGTGATAAATCATAAACGTTCCCAGAACTGATAAAAAAAATGGCATTCCATGTCTACCAGTGTGAAAATATTTGCATGATTTCAAGGGTTTGCATTGACTCACGTTCAGTGTTTGCCCACGTGTGCAGCAATCTAACCTTTCTGTTCACATCCAGTTAATGCATGTTCTGCTTCTCACTGAAGGATTGGGTACTGTATCCATTTCACATACAGATTCACTAAGGTGAACTCTAGTGACATACTTGAGGCCATACAGTGATACAAAAACATTGTTATAAGTACTTTTGCAAAATACCATTATTTTTTTCACTTTTAGTAGTCAGACTCTACTGGATCGTTGCAGAATTTTGAATTTTGCATATACCAAAGTGTGTGTGTTCTTGTGTAAGGAGTTTCTGTGTGCATTAAGTTCATGCTTCTTTTAAATTTGCATACTTTTTCTTGGCCAGATCTCCAGTACATTTTGCATTCCAACTAAATCTAAATTATGGGAAAATAGTGCATTGACATTTTAGAATAAGGATTATTCTTCCTGTAGGAAAAAACATACACCTCCACGCCACACCCTCACCCTCCATCCACCCCCCCCTCAAAACCAACCAATAACCCACAACCCAATCCCTCATATAAACAACAACAAAACAGTTATTGAGGCACAGTGATAAATATTATTTCATTAAAAATATAAAATAAGATCTATGTCAAAATGTATGTAAATAAAATATATTGGTAGCTCACTGCTAGCTTGCTGTTTGGTTTTTTTTTTTTTGGTCACTGTGTGTTTTGAACAGCTATAATATAATATTGTTGCAAAACAATATGTTAAGCAGACAATTTGAAGAACCAAGGATGGAAGCTTTCATACAGCCTGTGGTAGCTGGAGAGAAATGATGGATCTGTGATGAGTCCTGAGGTTACACTAACACAGCGAAGGCTATGAAGGGTGTCAGAGGGACTTCTTGCTTTGTGAACATTTCCCGAACCTAGTATGCTTTCATCATGCAGCCAGCTATCACCACCAACCTTTTTACCTTAACTTCAGGTCTGGGCAGCAGTAATGAAGCCAGCATTGAAAGAACAGCTGAATGAAAGAAAGAAAAGTATATGGAAGAATTGAATCCCATTTGATTCTCAAATCAATAGATCTGAGATTATGAAAATTGCATCATGTGAGCCTGAAATACATTTACACACATCTCTATATATGAGGCATTGTCCTGGTTTTTGGCTAGGATTGAGTTAACTTTTGTTCTAGCAGCCAGTGGAATGCAGTATTGGGAGTTAGATGAGAGCAGTGCTGATAACACCCCAATGTCTCTAGTTGTTGCCAAGCAGTCAAGGACTTCTCAGTTCTTCATAACAAGAATATGGGGAGCACCCAGGGAGCTGGGAGTGGACACGGCCAGGACAGGTGACCCAAACTGGCCAAAGAGAGTATTCCATGCCAATTACGTCATGCTCAGTATAAGGGATTGGTCAGTGGGGGAGGGGGGCACGGCTTCAGGATGTACGGTTTTGGGGTTGATCCTGAGCTGTAAGGCCTGGGGTGTGTGGTTTGTTGAGAAATTATACCCTGTATGACCATTTTCGTATGTTTTATTATAAAGTCCTTTCATCGTTATCTCTCTACTGTCCCGGTAAACTGTCCTTATCCCAACCCATGAGGTTTATTTTTCTTTGTTAGTTTTCCTTAAGGCATGATTAAGGAGTTTAATTCAGTATAAAATGGCCATAACAAAAGCTGAAAAATATTCAGCTTAGACAAAAGATGGAAGAAGTGGTGAAACAAACAAAAGTTACATGTGTAGTAGATGTAATATGATATTCCAGCACAATCTATGCAGCAACACAAATATCCTTGTGATTTTTGTTTTCCTTTTAAGAAAACCTCTAAATTTCAGCTTCTATGCCAATTTATTTGTTGTTTATATCTAAATATCTAGATCTACATAAATAACTAGATGATCTTTCGAGGTCTCTTCCAATTACTGACATTCTGTGATTCTGTGATATCATTTTGAGATAATATCTATTTGTGAAAATCCTCAGATGATGGCAAAATCTATTCCATCTCATGAATTAAATAAATCTTACTTCTTCTCACTGTTGCTTTACTGTTAATCCTCTAGCTATTTTCAGTATTAAGGGTCTGTTCTAACATAAACAAATCCCCGTGCTGAAATATAGGAGAAACAGTTCTGACCAAAATAATGTGATTTTTTTTTTTTTTAATGGCAAACCTTATTTTGCAAGTATTTACAGAACACTTTATAGGAACACAGGAATTTCAAAAGGTACAGAAGCAAGCAAGCAACCAAGCTCACATTCATATGAAATCATGACTTAATATGTGACTTTTCTTTCCAAGGAGCAGAATCATGCATTTATTTTCTCAAATATTTCTTCTCACTTATGGTTTGATCATTTTAATTTTTATACAATATTGAACCTCAATCTATCACTGAACCATTACTAAATTAATTTTAAATTAAGTGAACATTGCAACTAAGACTGTTTTCAAAATATACAAGATAAACCTGATTTATAAACCTGATATTTTAACTTTTACTAAACTGGACAAAAAGCAAAAGAAATTCAATGTTTAATACTTTTCTTCTGTCTTTCTTCCATTCCTGGTTTTGCTTTTCTCTTCTATAGCCAAATCACCATTTTATTTTCTTGCAATTAGACTTTAAAAGATTAACTTTTAAGTAGTCTGTTGGGTTCAAAAAATGTTTGGAAATCAGACAAGGTATCCTCTATTTCTGCATTATAATTGATTCACTTGTTTGGACATAGAGCTAGATATTAAACCTCTAACATTAAGATGGAGTGTTCTTTTTTTCTCATGCCAAGACTTTGCTTTTCCTTTAATACAAACTTCTCACTTCTGCAGGCTCTCTTACTATTCTAGTCACACTTAGCCTCTCCAATTTTCTTTGTCCTGTCTAATCAGAACAATGGAGTTCAACATCTAGCCTGCTTGGAAAGCACCTATATAAACCATATAAAAACTACATGTAGAACAACACCTTAACAAAATACTCCTGCTCTGAATGCTGCCAGTCAGTTCAGAGGCTCAAATGGTTTGCGCACTAAATACAGAATAAATTTCCCACTGGTTTGGTGCAATTATCAGGATGTTTTACGTTCAGTCCTCATTGTGGACCTATGGGAATGTATTCAGGTTTGCAGCAGAGAGTTCCATTAATGGTGTCTAAAGATTAGCAGTTATGAGAAGGTTGTTTATCAGAGTTTGTAACAATGGTGAAAAGGTTCACTGCAGCTCTAATTAAAAAAAGTCTTGGGAGGATTTGTTTTGTTTTCGAAGTCTGGTGTGACATTTGTTGGATATCTGCTTCATAGTGCATTATTTTATCTGACTTTATTTTAGGATTTCAGCTACATATTCCACTCTAAATACACTTAATATCTTTAATGAAGAGAGATCTATACAGTTTCCTAAAAATGTGAATGGATTTTTTTCAACCTCCAAAAAACATAGGGTTTTGGTCAGCTCATTCATCAGAATTTTAAACATATTTCCTTCAATATCCTGTTTGCATGAAATTGTAAGATCCTTAAAAGCAATCAGAGCGGTGACTGAAAAAGTCAATCACTTTCACTTCAAATGCTTTTCTTGAGAAACTACCCAATAGATGATAAGTCTCATTGCCAAGATTTTCATGGTACTGAGATGAAATTTTCCTTTTAAAAGTTCATTCTCACATATGGGCCTTTGCTTTGCATTACAAACACATAAACACGAAACAACAAATATGACTACCTTTTGAATGTGTATAAGTATTTGTGTAGTTGATTTAGATATTTAGCCTGAAAACATTGGTGCTTGTCCACACCTTTTCCTTCACAAATAAACTAGGCAATAGTCAGAAAAATCACACAGTACAAGATTTCCCTCTATGAGCTGGGTGTATGCTGTCAATCAAAGAATTCTATCTGAAATTAAGCAACTTTTTCAGCTCTTTGCTCCTCTTTCATTTAACCAATGTCTTGTGAGCAGATTTTCACTTTATTCACTTGTATAAAACTTCTGTGACTAATTCTGACATTTCTAGAGTCTTCTATTATACAATTAATAATTTAGAATGAAGGTTAGAAGTGACAACATATGTAGCTTTATCATTTGTTTAACTAATTTCATTATTTAAGAGGAATTGCTAAGTCTGATTTCCTTAGAAATGTATGTAGTTTATTAACAGAAAATGCACTTTTCACTTTATTGTTAGCATTACCTCCAGATTAGGACTGGAGAAGAGAATATTTTACAAGAACTCTTTCTGCTGAGTTAAAGAGTAAAACACTTTCGTGCAAGGATTTTATCCTTAAGGTAGTGTAAGGCTTCTATATTTGCCATGGACACTAAGAATTCATGAGGACATTTTCTGCGTGGCTGTATGGACATAGAGTATTTCGCGGAACCTTGCATGCCTGTGCTCATTTGGTGGGCTGCTGGGAACATTGACAGTCTCCAGAACTCCCCTGCTTTTTTTTTGTGCCCTTCAGTAGCTTATGCATTGAGGAATGGGTACTGCCATTTCCTACTAGTTAGCACTGCTTCCAGGCAGGCATTGTGTAGAAAGAGCTCTCCGATCTCTGTAACAAGACACATTTTGTCATTATGTAGTTATTATTTTAATGTATGTTAAATAATGCAGAAATTTTTGATAAATCACTCCACGTCCAGCTCAGCTGCATGGATTAACTCTCAACAACTTTAATGTCATCAGGAAAAACAATCTGATGATATGTAATTTGATATGACGGAGCTTCTAACTTTCTTTTAATAGTAAAACTAGACAACCCACTTCTAATGTGTCTTTGCACTTGCATCTTTATTTTTTTTTATTTGCATTATTACATGGTCAAAATCTTTTATATGAGGTAATCCAGTAAGTGTTAATTCCTTTAAATCCTCCATTTCACCCACCCACACACTTCAGCCCAATTTGCTCTGGTTTCATGCATCATTTGTTCTTAAAATCTCTGGAAGTTCCACAAAAATGCTTAATGCAGCAAAAACTGCAAAGCATAAGGGAGTCTTACTCATTATAGCACATTCATTCTATGCAATTGTTTTATCTTTAATTAAGCTCTATCAAAATAGCAACCTTTCTTTAACCTCCTTGGAAAGGAGTGGGTTTTAATCTTAATCAATTAACTATGTCTTTGTTAGAAAGAGGTATTTTAGAATAGGCAAACACAACATCAATTTTACTACTGTGGATTGTAATCTAACATATTATTATTTTTCCCAATCCAAATCTAGAAAAAAGTAAAAATTTTGGTTTGAAAATATTTTGAAACCTATTTGCAATCAAATATTTTTAATGTAGATGTCACTAAATAAAAACCTAGCCTTAGTTCTTCCTATATAGATAATGTATGTTAGATAAGCTGTATCTAACAGTGGCTCTTGAAGACTGTAGAAACAGGAAAGACACAAAGCTTTAATCAAATTGAAATAGATTTTAGCTGTGATGCTTATAATATCACAGAATTTTAGGAGCTGGAAGAGACCTTGGAAGATCACTAAGTCCAACCCCCCTGCCCAAGCAGGATCATCTAGATTAGGTCACACAGGAATGTATCCAGATTGTTCTTGAATGTCTCCAGAGAAGGAGACTCCACAACCTCTCTGGGCTGCCTGTTCCAGTGATCTGTCACCCTCACAGTGAAAAAGTTCATTCTTATATTAAGATGGAACTTTCTATGTTCTGGTTTGGAACCATTTCTCCTTGTCCTATCACTGGCTAACACCGAGAAGAGCCTGGCTCCATCCTCCTGATACTCACCCTTTATATATTTATAAATGTTAATGAGGTCACCCCTCCGTCTCCTTTTCTCACAGCTGAAGAGACCCAGGCCCCTCAGCCTGTCCTCATAAGGAAGATGTTCCACTCCATCATCTTAGTTGCCCTGTGCTGGACTGTCTCAAGGAGTTCCATGTCCTTCTGGAACTGAGGGGCCCAGAACAGGATGCAATACTACAGGTGCGGTCTCACCAGGGAGTCCTTGCATAATGATGCAAGTCTTACGGAAACTCATAAAAGGGGCCCAGAATTTTTTTTTCCTTTGTGCCTTATGGAACTCTGCAAAAAAAGTCTCATTGTAGAACATCATTGCTTTTGGGCACTATAGTTTGACACAGCTCCTGTTGTAGTCTATGCTGGTTCATGTGAATAAGACATAATAAGACATATTAAAATATAAGGTTTATTTAATAGATATGTAAGAAAATTATCTTTCATTTTTTAAAGCAGTATTAGAAAAAATCAGCTATATTAAACAACACTTCCCATTTTAGAATCTTCAGTCTGTGAAAATAAAGTCAGTTTTCAGAAGAAAGTGAATCACAGACTGATAGGGAAGTATCAAAATACTGAAATACCTGCACACTATCCCATATGTTCCTGCTTACACTTCGCACAATTACATTCCTCATAGTCCTTCTACCTATACTCCATATTAAGACTGGGTGACTGCCTTCAGAAGGAATTCAGAAGTTTGAACCAACATTCTCTGAATGCGAAAAAAGAAAAAAAGTGCCATTGCTACAATGAAAAGGGATTTTCATTATTATCACCTAATTGAAATGATTCTTTAGATCATTATATTAAAGACAGTTTAAGTCTACATTTAGCTATGTGGATCTTATTGTCAATGTTGTACCATACCCATGCTGAAATTCATATTCTCTGTTCTGCTTTTCCATTATTTGAGTAAACTAGCCCTTTTTCTTTGCAGAGTTTAATTGAATGATAGCATGTCCATTACTTATTATCATAGGCTATTTGTTATATTTTAGTGGCACTTCAAAACAGATTTTTAAGTGGAGGTTACACTAGGCATTCAGACTGTTTCAGGGGGTTTATAAACATTTTTTTCTTCTTTGATGACTATGCTTAGTTTTATGGCCTGAAAACATGTTTTAATTCTGGTTTACTTTCTAACATGGGATAGTAAAGTTGGAGGTGGAGCAGTAGGCAAAAGTATACGTATATATATATATATATATACACACATATATAAATTGAAACAGAACCTTTGGCTTTTTAGTTGTTTTAATGAGACAGTAGAGAAAAAAATGCAGTTGAGGCACAGTGAGGAATTCTGCACTAACTTAAAGCATTTTTTTGGTGGTAGAATTCATTTTTGGGGGAGTTAGGAAAGCAAAATGTATATATAAAGTGGAAGAAGGAGCTGATGATCAAGTGGTAAACTATTTGATGCAGCACATCTCAAGCTGCAAGTCAACCCTATGATCCCTTCCACAGAGTACAGGGAACAGAGAGCTAAGGTAGAGACCAATGTTAGAGGGATGTTTTGAGTTACTGGCTGCCTGAACGTTACCTAAGTTGTTGTTTTTTTTTTTCCACCTGGTATTATTCTTTACACTTGAAAAACATTTAATTATTAATTTGTTTGTTTTAGACCTCCTACCATTAGGTGTGATACTTGTGAATTCTCTTGATGTAGGACACAAAGGATTACCCATAAACAGGAGCTCTTGGTTAGGATCCTGACTCTCTATTTCTATCATGCTGGGTTGAAAAGGCCAAAGCAGTATGAGGGAGCATAACACTTTTGATATTCTTGGAGTGGTCTTTCTTAGGACTGTCAAGAACTTGTGTCTTTTGACAAGATACATTGTACTTGTACAAGATTTCCCTATTATAGGGACCAGGTCCTGGACAGACCCTCAGTAGATATCACAGGCCCCTACAGACCACCCAAAGAAGGTGCTATAAACAAAACTGGCCCCCACAGCCACCTCACTGTAGTGCAGGAACATGGGCAAAGTTACTAAAATGTATTTTGAAAATTCTAGTTTTGTATACATTAAAGTCTACCTTTTATTTGAGCTCCATGTCTTCTATTGGTATTTAAAAATAATAGTAACAAAAATAATAAAAATAAAAATAACAACAACAACAACAACACAACATCAACAACAGTACTGTTACAAATTCCTTGATAAACTGAGATAATTATGGATGTGATTTGTCAAAATGTATTATTTTCCAATTTTGTAAATCCTATTACTTTCATCCACTCATAGGAAGATTGCTGATGAAATCCCAGCTATTAAATAATCTTGCTTTATATAATGAACAAGGAAGTTTCCTCATCCCTTTTAATTCATTGACAATGATAACATTTCTTCAACTGGCACATGAGAAGCCTTTCAGATAGTGCACCATATGAAAGAAAATAATAAGAGAACTATGCTGTGTTTTTATGGCACAAGGTCAAAGAAAATTGTGGTTGTCAGTACTGTGTCATCTCAAAGAAAGACATTGACATGCTTGCGGAAAAGGAGGACTAAGTTTTATGCTTCTAAAAGACGTAGACAGCAAGCAATACTTTTAAAAATTTAGATTTAGTCATTCATTAATTTATTTCTGGAAAACTAAAGAGTATAAATGAAATATAAGAAAGACGTATCTGAATGACATTTAGATAAATAGCAACTGAATGAATACTAATCAAGAAAGAATGAATAAGAAATCACTTAAAGATTTTGCCCTGTCTTTCAAATATTGTCTTGATCGTTAGCTTCAAAAATCTAATATTGGAACGGGCCTTTGGACTGCACACAGGATTGGTTTTTTTTTCATATTTTAGCAGACCAGACATTCATTAATGAATGATCAAGTGCAACACGCTGTTAAATACAAGTCATAGAACTTAGCTAGAAATTACTATGTCCCTTGATACCATGGTGAATATAGAAGTTGACTAGGGCCAATTTATTGCTCCCAGCATCTAAATTCAAGGTTGAGATTTAACCTAGGATTCTCCTCTCCTCCTCATTTTCTTATACGTACATATTGTAATGACATAAATTACACTCCTGAAATTAGTATTACTTACCTGTATGCTAAAGTCAGTATCTACATTGCTTACTTGACTAGCAGTACCAGAAGCTACCATAGTGATGCAGCATTCATCATATTTTCACATAAATTATTCTGCTGGTTCTACTTTTATGCTCATTACAGCCATATTAAAAAGGTTTCTCTTCTCAGATTTTTGAGCTGCTTTTTCTAGCTCCTTGTTATCACTACACCTCTTTTTACTAGATTTAGGAGCCACCAACTATGAGAAAAAAAAAAAAAAGTCAGGGAAGCTATGCTCATCTCCATAACATCTGTTTGATCAAACAAAATGTACTGAACTTAATTAATCTCTCATTATAATGCATTTTTTTCAACATTGCAAATCAGTCTTGGATGTCTTTGTCTACCCTTTTCAATTTGTCTCAAGTATTTTAAAATATGGATACCAGATACAGGTATACCTTTTACCATTACAACCTTCCTTACCATTACAACTTTCCATTACCATTTACAACCTTCCTGACAACCTGTAAATTTGTTTTGGAGAAATGAAAAGTTTGAAACACTCTATTTTACCCTCTCTAGTCTACTCCTGCCTCATTTCCATGTGACTTTTCTCTTGGACAGACCAAAAACTGCTTGTGAGCATCCAGGGAGTGACAGGTTGGCAGAAGACTTTTATCCTTTACTACTGATTGGATTACAGAAATACAGAATCACAGAATGATTAGTTCAGGTCCCTTTGAACAGCCTCCTTACTCTCAAGCAGATTGACACTTCCTCCCAGTTTAGTGTTATCCTCAAACTTACTGAGGGATAACATTTAATGGTCCCTTCACATTCTATCACACATTCTATGATTCCATAATTCTAAAATTAGTCCTCGGGATTATTATTGCATGTGTTCCTGAAGACATGCCCATGGCACACCAGAACCTGGACCTACTACAAGCATGTTCTCAACAGGCAATGGAGATATATATAGTTATATTATGCTCTGCTATGGTCCTAAATATGGCTTTCTGCTATATAGAGGGACCTCTGCTTTTTATTCAACCGCCTCACTCTACTACCTTGTCATGGTCATTCAGATTTCCTCACTCATCTTGATAATTTCTCTTTCATTAAAGTGTACAACAGTTCCCGAGACACTCTGGTGATAGCTTGTCCTTATTAGACTGAAATAATTTTAGGTCTGGAGATCAGTCATTCATTTCCTACAACCAGCTGTACTACTGATCACCCAAGATTTATATCAATGCCACAAAAATGCATCCTGAGCCATTAACCAAACAAGTTCCCTGTTAGTCATTAGCTTGAGATACACATCTCACTGTTTTATTGGTCCTGCAGGCAGAATAATCAGGTTGTAGAATCTGAATGATCACTAGAGAAGATAGCAGACAAGGCTATTAGTTGACCATATTTACAATTAACAAATGATATTAATATATTCAGCAAGTCTTAAGGGGTAGATTCCCTTAAGATTAAGATGAATGTAGATTATTCATCTTGATATAAAATTAGATTTCTTTACATGTTAATAATGTTTTTCTCCACCACAATGAAAAGTTCCCAGAATCACAACATCAGTGAGGTAGGATGGGATGTCTGGAGACTGCCTAATTTAATTCCTACTCAGAGCAGAGTCACCTGGCACAGGTTGTACAAGACTGAGTCCAGACAGGTTTTGAGTATCAGTAAAGACTGAGATGCCACAACTTCTCTGTTGTAGCATTTAGTAGAAGTTAGGTCTAATTGAAAACAATGACAGCATTATCAGCATTAGTCTCTGCATTGTCTTTTGGTCCCCTCACAAGAATAAAGTGTTCTTAAAGCCTTTTCACATTTTTAAATTTTTTTTTTAATGAATATTTCAATTCATGCCCATTGCCTCTTATCCTGTCACTGGGCACAACTAAGAATCTGTCTGTGTATATTTACTCCTCACCATCAAGAGAGAGACAGATAAGGTATCTCACTATTTTGTCAAGCGCTGTCATCATTTAATTATTAAATTTGACTTAAAATCTGAAGAACACAATAGTACTGTCGTCTAAATCTCTCACATTATTTGAAACATCAGATCTGTAGAGCTAAAGAGCTGCAGATCACTGTAGCTTTTAGCATGACTTTTTCAAAGACTTTTTAAAGGTCAAATAAATTAAGGCACATAATTAAGCAGACATACTCTCTTTCTGACACATATTCATATATTCACATATTCAGAAAGAGAGTATGTCTGCTCTCTTATATATGATAGATTATAATATCTACACATTTTCTCCTTACATTACATCCTTCACTCTATTGTTCTTCTTTACCCAAATATTTTTTTTAAAAATCAGATACACTTTGCTTTTTCTTTTTCTCCACCCACATTATCTCCCTTAATTGAGAAAACCTAGAATTTTATGTTAGCATCCAGTACCACATCCCAACTGCAGGTACCATTGTCATTATCATCCTCCTTCTGCTGACACCTCTACTGTTACCCAGATGTTGCAGGATCCAAAGCCTCTATGAACCTCATCTACAGCCTTGCACACTTTTGTGCAGCATGGCTCAGTCATCAGGTGCAAAGATGTCTCCTGTGTTCTTTACACTTTTCATGTCATTCTGTGACTCTGTAATTCTGTGATTCTCAAAGCACTTCATAAGAGGATGGACTTTTAGGAAAAGAATGATTTTCTAATTATCCCTCTCCAGGGTCACTGACCCTCCTTTCACTTACTGGATTTTCCTAACCTCAATCTTGTTCTTACTCATCTGTTCTGACCTCAGACTTTACTTGTCCATTTTAACAAAAAAGGCTTCACCTTCTACTTTAGCTCTTTGGCATGTAAAGGCTGCCATGTGCAAACACCACTGACAAAGATATTGCCAATACACTGACCACAGAATGTGGCTGGGTGGAACTTGGGAGGAGAAGGAAGAGTTCTTTGACATTACAACCAGTGGTCTAAATGCTGGGTGCATTGTTGCCCTAGACAGACTTGATAGTTCCTCCAACCATACTTGAGGGAATGTTTGGAGGGATTACTTGTTGCTCTGTGAAGAAGAGTTACTACCCCCAAACTGAGAAATGAAGAAGACCAGACCACATCATAACTAATTGTTTTACATCAAACTATCTCTTTATTGATGTGTCAGAGAACAAATTCATGCAGGTATCAGAATAAGGTCCCCTGATGCAATCTGCTGAAGTAGATCCACCAGAGTAGCTCTAGAGTGAGGACAGGCAGAATTCATACAATGGAGGAGAAGGTTGCTTGCAGGGAAAAAAAAACCCACAACATTTTCTACTTGTTTGTCCCTGCCCCTTTTCTGAATCTTTAAACAGGATCAAACCCTAGCATTAGCACTATGAAATTATAACTACAATCCTAAAACCTCCTTACCTCCCTTGCTAGGGAATGGGACCTTCTCCATTGCTTCATCCACAAGGAAATCCAGTTGGTAAGATTAGCCAGAAGGTAACTTTGGAGAAGGCACTTCTGCTATTGCTTACCTCGTGAGAAACCTAACTGGGGAGAACCTGAAGACACTCTTGTTTTCTTTGCACCTCTTCTCTCCATTGAATGCTTATTTTCCTCAGTGGCTCTTGAAAGAACTCTTAGGTAGTGAACATATGTGTTAAAGAACTATAATCTGACAATTAATGCTGTATTTAGGCAGAGTGAGCTCACTGAGGACATAAACTGGGAGGATGTGCATGGACTGATTAACTGTGGTTAACAGCCACTGATGGAGTTCACATTAAACATTGTAGTTGTGAATTCCTTGCCCCTTCCATCTTCCCTTATGGATTCCTTATCCTGGCTAAAAGATAGTTCTTAAGGTACACATTCTCAAACAAACTGCTCTTGATCCACATGGCATACCATGGACCAAGATCCACCGTGAAAATTAAGAGAAAATGTTATTAAGTTTGTAAAGGTTTATAAAAATATCTCATTCATATGTGATAGGGAAATGAAAGCTAATGCAACAGCTTGGGGTGATAATTTCTGCTTTCTGTACTTTACTTTCCATACTCTGTTCTGAAGGTACACCTGATACACATACACTGCAAACAAATACCTGAAAAAAGATCCTTAATGTTATTGAAATATGTAGTGTTAAATAATTCCCATGCAGGTTTGGTACAACAGCTTAGCTGGTAGCTAAAGCTGTTTATACAAGATTTTAAACAGAGTAAAATTGATATTCCGCTATAAGAAAATGAGCAAAAAATGACCCTTTCCCAGTATAATTTTAAATCTTTGTTTATATAAATAATGAAGACAAAATAATGCTTTATCATTTCCAAAGTATTTACATATTAGCTACGAAATGAGATTCTATAATCTTTGGGGTTAATTTGGTTTCTCCCCTCCCAACCAATGGTTTTAAAAATATTTTGGCATCATAGGTAAGTGATAAATCATGGAGTTTCCATGGTAGCCAAGTATGCTGAATGCCACATCATCTGTCTCTGAATTTCAAATGCATTTTAAACCTTATTCGGACATCCTCTTTAAAATACTGTCTCTCTGATCCATATCCCCTCTCTGGTTTAAGAACATGTAGCCAGTGATAGAGATTATTAAGAAACAAAGAAAGCATGTCATATTCTATTTTGTTCTGTCACATTTTGAATGGTATTTCTTTTCCACTGGTAGAAAGAACATGAAAGAGCCAGAAAGTCTGTCAAGTATAGCCATGTTTTCCAGTGGCTCCAACTACTAGAATATCTGCGGTAACCCTGAAAGTTAGATACTGTCTGTGCTGTTACTCCACCTCTGCTATAGAATATGAATTTAAATTACCTGAAAAGGTGGGTAATAAGTGAGTGGTAAAGTGACAAAGTTTTTTGATAGCAGGAAGTTTTTCAAGAGAGTAATATCTCATGCATAATTGAAAAAATGCTTTAAAACTGAGTGATGGGGAAGTAAAATGTCAAATTAAATTGAGTATGGGTGAGTATAAAGTGGTACACTTTCCCTGAGTTGGGAAGGAAAACAATAATAATTTCACATGTAAAATGGTGAGCAGATGATTAACATTTTCTCCAAGACCTCAGGGAATGTTCAGTGAAAGCATCGGCTTAGCACTATGTAGTGGTCAGAAAGATAAATCAAAGGTTACAAAGTGTAATGAAAGAGAAAACATGAAAGATCAGAGGGAAGTTCTACCATATAAATCCCTGGCCCATCTATCTCACAAATACTATATATGGCTTTTTGTGTCAAAATAGATACCTTTGCAAAGAACCAAGGAGTATCAAAAGTATAGAACAACTCTCATAAGTGGAACAATTAATTAAGCTATCATTCTTGGTATCATGCAGAAGAGAAAGCTAAGAAATATTGTAATAGATGGGGCATGGAGAAGTTGAGATATATATTATTTACATGTTCTGTATTTTGTATCACAGTGATGAGGGAGCATCAACTAAAGATGTAGGACCCAGGTTCCAAACAAGCCTCAAAATGTTGTTCTCCGTGCTGCTGTAGCAGACCTGTCAAACACCTTGTCAAAAGATGCTGTGGACTTCACTGGAGTCATGGAGAGATCTTTATGTGACAGTAATTCATTAAGCATTACTAAATATGGAAAATAATATATACATCTGGCTTTAGAAGTCACAGTAGCCTGGAATAGTATAAACGAGAGATATCATATCTGTTTGCCTGGGTCTTAAAGTTCTCCTAGCTCTTGCTTGTGGCCATAATTAACTGTTTTTATGTTCCTGTATTACTAATCATGAGTGATGTATGTCGGAAAGAAGACGCTGGGAGACCGAAGGTAGTGACTACCTTTTATTGTCTCAACTACTTGCAGGAACTTCATGTGATTTTATACTTTTTAGTTACATTACAGCAATTTGAGTGTCAGCACATGATTGGATAACAACTTGTTTTTGCAAGTATTGATTGGTTAGTACTTAGCAGAAAAACATGTTTTAAGTTTACTGATCAGGGGTTCTAGATAGGAGCTAAGAGTATGAGAACCAAACAAGATTGTTTTGAGAGAATTCAGCTAGCTTCTGAAAAACAACATGGGAACGAGAATGTTTTGGGAACCGAACTGAAAACAGGGCCTTTGCATAACTCATGATGCTATCTTTCTCGTGGTATTCTTTCTTCTTTGTTCCCTGTTTACCACTTAGGCCTCATCTTGTTCTTCTGTACTTTTCCATCTGTAATTGGCATCAACCGTAACATGTCCGGCTGTTCACATCCTCGGTCACATAACCATTCTTTAACGATGTCCTCCACAGATGCAACCTATGATTGAAACGGAACTTTAAATGCCAGCAGCATATGAGCTATTGCAAATAGGATGCAGAACTCTGATAATCAATGCAAGGTTACAAGAGTAATGACATGGAACATTAAAGCTAGACCTGAATTTACATGAAGAGGATCGGTCTTGGTTAATGATAATTAACCAAGATCAGGAGAATGATCACAGAATCACAGAATCACAGAATGTTAGGAGTTGGAAGGAACCTTGAAATATCATCTAGTCCAACTCCCTGGCCCGAGCAGGATAACCTAGACTAGGTCACACAGGAACGTGTCCAGATTGGTCTTGAATGTCTCCAGAGAAGGAGACTCCACAACCTCTCTGTGCAGCCTGTTCCAATGCACTATCACCCTCACCATGAAAACGTTTTTCCTTATATTCACATGGAACCTCCTCTGCTCCAGCTTGGACCCATTGCTCCTTGTCCTATCACTGGACATTGAGAAGAGCCTGGATCCATCCTCCTGACACTCACCCTTTACATATTTGTAAACATTAATGAGGTCACCCCTCAGTCTCCTCCAAGATGAAGAGACCCAGCTCCCTCAGCCTGTCCTCATAAGGAAGGTGTTCCACTACCTTCATCATCTTGGTGGCCCTGCGCTGGACTCTCTCAAGGAGTTCTATGTCCTTCTGGAACTGAGGGGCCCAGAACTGGACACGGTATTCCAGGTGCAGTCTCACCAGGGCAGAATAGAAGGAGAGAAGGACCTCTCTTGATCTACTAGCCACCCCCCTTCTAATACAACCCAGGA
>VXBZ01002889.1:109774-146792 GCA_013399135.1 Heliornis fulica
CACACTTCCTCAGTTTGCCCACCAGGATGCTGTGGGAGACAGTGTCAAATGCCTTACTGAGATCCAGAAAAAACACATCCACTGCCCTACCATCACCCATCCACCTGGTTATATCATTGTAAAAGGCTATTACGTCAGTCAAACATGACTTCCCCTTGGTAAAACCATGCTGACTTCTTCTAATAACCCTCTTATCCTTGATGTGCCTGGAGACAACACCAAGAACAAGTCGTTCCATCACCTTTCCTGGGATGGAAGTGATGCTGACCAGTCTGTAGTTACCTGGTTCCTCCTTCTTGCCCTGTTTAAAGACCAGAGTGACATTTGCCTTTCTCCAGTCCTCAGGCACCTCTCCCATTTCCCAGGATTTATGAAAGATGATGGACAGTGGCCTAGCAATGACTCCTGCCAGCTCCCTCGGCACCCTTGGGTGCATCCCATCAGGACCCATGGATTTGTGGATGTTCATAAATGATGATTGTTAGAATAAATCTTTAATAATTCAGCATTTGCTTTTAAGAAAATCAAGTGTATAGTAATAACTGATTTGGGGTAAAATTGAATTAAATGTTCTTTACCTGTTTCAAAAGGGAAATGTGTCAGTCCTAACAATCAATTGATCAGCTGATACATACTCAGCAGAAAAAAACACGCTTGACATCTTACAGAAGGTTCTGTTTCTAGCTATACCCTGCCACTCCAGATGCAGCTGATAATTTTCTTTAATTCATGAGTAATGAGGCAGTATTGGAAAGAAATATTCTTAACCAATCTCAGTAATCAGCTTTTCCTTTGTTACCTCTATTTTTTTGTCATTGGTGGTTGTAGCAGAAAGACCATCTCTTCAGCACTGACAGTTTTTGTCTAAAGTCTAGTGATTTGGGCCATGTCTTTATCACTTTCCATCTTGCTTGTATTTAAGGCCGTTACAAAAAAACTTTAAAAGGCTCCCTATTTAACTGAGTAGAAGTGTTGGCATTGCTTAGTCAAACTTCACCATTTGCAAATGTGTGATATGTTAGACTTCAAGCAACTTTTAACGTGTAAGGTAAAATTGAGCTTGGTAGAATTAGCATATGTTATTAGACATCGTTATAACTGCACAAAGGACTGAAAAAGATGTGTGACCCAGAGAGTTTTACATATTTAAGCTAAACCATAATGAAACAGGAGTGTTCATGGATATGTAAGGTTCTCTAGAAATGTTGAGGTTTAATGTGACATCCCATAGAAAAGACAACTCCATTAGTATAGGTTTTTCATTCAAAATTATATATAAGCAAGGGTATTGCTTAAAGAACACACATTTATATGCAATCATGCATTTATGTTAGAAAAGAGAAAGCTAAAGAATTGCTGCTGGCACTAGGAGGGAAGGCCATGGGTTATATGTTTTTTTTTATATAGTTCCCATGAGAACAGCTTCTGGCTACAGTCAGAGATGAGCATTTGGGAAATGTCTGTCTTCTGCTAAATTAAGTTTAATTGTATTAAATATTTAGGTTACATCTCCAGGGAACATATGTGAGCAAAAATGGTATATGTTGCCCAAAACTATAGAATTAAATTATCAAAATAAGTTAATTTAAAACATTCTTAACTTGGTGATGTTTTATTTCTATTTTTCAATATAAGACTGTCTTAGACTATTTTATTAATAATTTTTGGTTAAAGAAAATAATAATCTGTTAAGTCGAGGAAGTGAAACCAACTCATTTAGAGTCTATGCAATGCCTATGACATTTCTTGATTACTTGATATTGGCCTCTATGTTCCACGTGGAGCTTTACTGAGGTTGCTAAATGGAGAATTTATGAAGTTAAAGATATTTTTCTGCTGACTGCTGCCTCCTCCTACCCCTGCACTTCCACACATTGATCCTCCCATCCCTGGCTTAGCCTTGGCACTTTAGCCTGACCCCAGATCCCGTCCTCTTTCCTGTGTCGGGGAACGACACATGTGCTGAAATGGGATCCTTTCACACCACGAATATGGAGAGGGATTTGCTCCTTAATGCTAATCATAGCTACTAAAATAGTCCATAAGGCTATGCTCTCTATGTTAATCTTGCAAAGACATTCACAGGACACCTGTTCTGGATTAGGCTGCAAGATTGATTTTGCAACACGGTAGTTGCAAAAATGCTTACAGACCATATATAGACATTTGCAAAGGTTAAATACAGACCATGTTTGGCAAAAATATCATTCCAAAAACTCTGTCCAAGGGAGATCTGCACACTGAGACCCGTGGGTTAGACAAAGTCTTTTTCCCTGGTCATTGGCAGATTTGTTAAAGGAGCAATTCATCTGATTAAAGGCTGTATTAAATGTGTAGAAAGATTTTTGGTTTATAAACATGAATTTATTTCCTAAGTGGTTTGCCCTGGTAAAAAGGAGCAGAGTTGTGATATTTTCTCTCTTTCTGTCTAGCTGTTCTCTCTTTCTGTCTCTGTGTGCATACCAGTCCTACTGTAACATCAAAATGTAAATCATATCAACATACCTCAACATACTATCATTTTTTTTATTGTATTGTTGCAAAATGCACAATCCACGTGACACAACAGTTAGTGATTCCAAATTTGCCCATGGCCATTCACAGTATTATCAGCTTTCGTGACTGTTATATTTTATGAAATCTCTTTCATAGTCATAGCCGTTCAAAAGTTTAAAGAGATATTATAGCTGGAGAAACCCCCATACAGTGAATAGGTCTGGCAGTTCTAGGAGAGCAAAAACATTTTCATTGAGATATGATCTAGCTTTTCAATTTACACTAAGTAAAATAATATTAAAATGTTTCATTTTAATTTCTTCCATGTGTCACTGATGAACAAAATATAATAGGTTTTCCCACATGAGTTTATAAAAACATCCAGAGGCTCAGATGCTTCATAATACCCAGCTTTTTGAAAATATATAGTAGGTTATTAGGATTGGTTTAAACATGTATCAGAGAAATTGACAATAACCTTAAATAAGATTTAAGTTAACAAAACATTCATTTAACAAATCATAAACAATATGCTTAACATTCCATCGTAGATTCAGGCTTTTTTTTTTTTTTTTTTTGTTAACATAAAGTATGCAATATTCCATATCATAGCCTTTATACATAATAAATCCTCTTACCATTTATACACCTTTGTCAGGAACCTTAATCTCCTATTTGCCTGTGTTGCATTTTGTTTTGGATTTTGGAAGCAGATTTTTAATTATGAAAGTGTAAGTTGTAGCAGATAACGGATTATCATATGCCACTGAACTAGTTGCATGGAAGAAATAATCTGTAGAGCAGATGGTCTCTAACAGCATAAACATTACTAATTTTAATGGATAGTCAGGCTATTTTATTATATTTTGTTCTATTTAAAATCAAGGACAATAAAGGAGTTAGGGGGTTGAACAATTACCCATCTGAACCTGTTCCCAGGTACTTCACTAATTCTGGACTTAGTCAATAATAACTGAAATTTGATCTCATCCATAGGCTTCCAGACTTGTGCCAATCTACTGTATTTTTGAGCATTTTCCATGTAAAAAATGTAATAAACAGGAAAAAAACCCACCAAAATGAAATCCAGAGACTTTTTGGCACTTCTCCTTTGATGCAATAAAATTGCTATGATTTTTCTGCTTTTTTATATACTAATACTACAAATTTTTTACTTTTTATTTACAGAGCAGAGTAGTTGGAAAGAAGTGTCATTATTGGGGAAAATTAAAAATAAAAAGATGAAGGAGATTTTTCTAAAGTTTATCAAGCCTTTAATTGATCTAATTTACTTATTGCAGTGTTGAAATATAGTAAGAAAACTACTAATGTAGTGGGTTTGGCAGTGCTGGGTTAATGGTTGGACTCAATGATCTTAAAGGTCTTTTCCAACCTGAATGATTCTATGAGTATATGACATTATGATAATTCAAAACATAGTTCGGTGGATCAAGCAGTTAAGTAATGCAAATATTTAGCTGTAGAAATGTCATTGTAGAGTTCCTGCTGTTCCCTTTGCTTCTGCAGGTGAAATCAAGTGGGTTACATCTCTAAATGACAGGCTGCCTATGCAAATTTCTTTCAGACTTGTACAACCTCAACAAGAACTATTTTATACAGCCCAAATTGTAGCTTTGTTGTTTTTGGTGAGTTATGGTGGTATAGTGGCTATGCAATTAGAAATGAACATCTTTTTTGATAATGCAAAAATAAGATGATGCTCCATTTTCATACCTGTCTTAATTTTGTGAGGTACGAATGAGAGGAGGAAAAAAAATCTCTTTAAATTAATAGAGATCAGTTTAAGCAAACAGCTATGCCCAAGCAGATGTGTCAAATATAAACACATTATTTATTCCTAATCAACTTGCACAGTAGTTTTATACCTAGGCATAACTTTGACTGTTTTGCCAGCAGAAATAACATATCGGTATCACAAGGACATCTTTGCTAGAACTTATATCAGAATTAGCAGAGGAGAAAAGGGAGCAAGCAGGTAGAAAGAGGGAATGGGGAAGCAATATGATTTTGTCCTCACTGGTCATTGGCCAGAATCATCAAGGGCCATTATTTTTGGTTGACATATAATAAGTGTTGGGCATTTTCCCTTAGACCACGAAGAATTTTAACTTAAGAGATGTGTTTTAGCACCAGATGCTTAAGCATTAGTCTGGATAGGCAAATTCAGGTCATGACATTCACATTATACTACATCCAACCACAGTGTTATTAGGGTTATATTTTCTATATTTTCTTATTTCAAAGCTTCTCATATCCCTTACATATTTCTAGATATATCCCTGTTTCTTCAGTTTTGGAAGGTTGGAAAACATGATCAAATAAGTAGAGAAATCATAGCACAGACAAAATTAATTGTAAAGAAGATGGATAGTTTTTCACAACACTATAATGTGGAATAATGTTTTTATATATAAAAAATAGTAATTATGATGGCAGATTATTAAATATGTAATCCTTAAAAATATTTTTCTTCACCTTTTATTTAACTAGTTTATTATATGTTTCTACAGATTTTATCCAGCTTAAAAAGAGATCTCATCTGTTTTCCTTTGCATTTAATGATAAATTTCAAACTTCACTATGTGGACCAAGCCAGATGTGTTGCCATTGCTTGGGTTAAGAATTAGATCATTTATTCTAAGAAGAGAGCAGGTAGGAAAAAAAGCCCTACAACAATAACAAAAAAACCCCAACCCCAAAACATTGACTGCATCTGTAGAGAGGGTATTTATCATTACTATTGTTCTTGGGTTTACTTTTGAAAATATGTTTAGAACTTAATCATTAAGTGCAATAACATTTAGTGGTAACTGAATGCAAGTCATGCAGCATTGTCCCCTAGAAAATAAGAATACGTTTCCTATTTAGATTTTAGTGTTTCTGAATATTTGTGTGCTTCTCTGGTATTGAGAAATTCACATTTTGATTGAATAGTAAGATGCTTTTTACAGTTTTGTTGTGTTTCAGAATACATAGATATTAACAGTATGTCTAGATACAAGTGGATTTTGTTATTCTGAGAAATAAAATATTCCAAATTTCGGTACATTTTCCATGCAATAGCAACTGGAGATAATGAAGGAAATGCATCCCTTGAAGTATAAATCAGGAGACAAATAAGTAACAGCAGCAGCAGCAATACTGACTGCAACAATGTCTTCCATGAATGCACTTTGCTCATCTGTCTCTGGTTTGACCATAAAAGATTCTTTCTCTATAATAAATGAAACTAGAGATGTTCTAGACCAAGATGGGTATTTCTCCATTATGGTGTCTTTTGATGCATTACACTTCGTCTCCCATAATATTTTTTTTCTTTTTTTTCTTTTTATTAATCACCCTAAAAAATCATACTGTTTAATGCAAGAAATTGATAATTCATTTTCAGTGTTTACAAATATTTCTACTTGAGTAAATAATTTCTTTCCAAATGTAAGTCCTTAATAGCTAATTATATTTTGTAATAGCACTGCTTACCATCATGGGGATTATGTATGAAAACTGTTCCATAAGCAAAATTAAAGGATAAAGCAGTTAATACATTTTTTCAATGTTCTGTGCTTCACTGATTAATTTTTCTCTTACTTTTAAAAATACAGACCCTGTCTTTAACGGCAGCGTGTTAACCCTTTCCACACATAAAATAAAGCAGACAGATGTTGCCTGGGTGGTTTGACTTGCAGTTAAGAAACTTAAAATATTCAACACATCTGATATATGCCTCATAGCAATTTATCATAACGCTTAAAAAAAAAAATAAAATAAAAAACCCTCAAAACACTTTGAGACCTAAGTCAGAACAATGATTCAACTTCATCAAGGAAGTGGTGTTGGCCTCATTTTTGTTCTGTCATTTTCCACATGTTTTAAAAACTGCCCAAACATTAATTGCTCTCATTATCGATGTGTTAGTGCAACAAGAATGAGAAATTGTAAGCCCTAATGTCTGTTCTGATTCATAGTGAAGCCTGACTCTGTCACATTTAGAGAATCCATGTATAAAAACCATGTGATAGCTAAGGAATGAGTTTGTCAATGAGAAGGTGTGTTTCTCCTCATGCAATACTTTAAAGTTCTTTCTTCTGGTGCTTTGTTCTTGGAACCAAAGAGAAGATTTCTGGTTTGCATACAAAAAAAAGAGTTGTCGGCAGTGTCCTTTAGAGTAAATATTAAGATACTGGTTTCTGAGGTTTGGTTACTTCATATCTTAGTGAAAACAACAACAAAACAGCTGGAATTTTATGTTCCCATAAAATGGTTGTACTCAAATCTCAGAATGCAGTTTATATGTCAGGCTTGTTTCAGCACTTATTTTTGACATTTTTCTGGAGCTTGTTAAATGTTTTTTTTAATGTGAAATCTAAATAAGGACCAACGTGTCATTTTTTTATATTTCATTGCTGGGGAAACATCTATACGTTTTACATTTCTCTCAACCCATCTACTTGTCCATTCTATGAGAATTCTACAAGAATTTCTGCCAGATAGCTTATTAGCTAAAAGAACTATAAACACAAATATCCTGCTTATATATGAATTTACAGTTCTGACAGAGACTATCTATGCATTATAAGTCTCATTAATACATTTGATGTTTGGCATGTTTGTAAAAGCAGTAGGACTTAGAGACATCTATTTTAAAATCTAAGAACCGAGTTTCGGAAAATACGTATCCAAGCTAAAGAGTGAAAAATTCACTATCTAAAAATATAAGCAGAGAGCAGCCTTGAATTTTAAAAGAACCAGAGATCACAAATAGAATATTCATAATTTTTATGAACATATCATGATTTTAGGGGTCTGGCACATAATTGGATTTGATCCTTTGTAATGTGAAGAACAGATGTTTGAGAAACTTTTTTCTTCTTCACTTCCTCTCCCAGTAATTTTCCCTTCTTTGCACAATTATCTCACATATTTATTTCCCGTCTAAGGCAGATCTACACCACAGCGCAACTCACCACCCACAGTTAAGGAGAAGTATACTGCCACATGAAAATAAAGAAATGTATCCTGTATCAGCTGCTTTCCTTTGAATGAAAGAAGAAATACATTTCCAACCTTCCAACTTGACAAGTTTTGTATAAACCACAGAGCACATCCCTATTTATTTATTTTTGCTTCATCAGCCACTAGGATGATTATATTTATATATACAAATGATATAATGAAAAGCAGAAAAAAAAAAAGTGGACAGAAAAGATGGATGTAATTACTTCAGTGCTCTTTGTAATTGTCTCCAGACAGAATATCCTCATCTTAGACAAAATATAATGCTTTAGATGTGGAGATATGCTTTACTTATATATATATACTTTTCTAGAACACTTGACAAAGCTATTTGTATACATCAATTTCTTTTTGATTACGATTTGTCCTACAGTTACATTAAAAAAATAGATTTCCTTCACAGAATCAGTTTGAATCTCTGAGGTAATAAATTTATTAAAAGTAAGAATAGCCATAATAGGTCACTCCAAAAATAACCAGGAGTACATGATAAGGAAAAATAAGGCCCAATAAGCAAGGGATGAGTAGAGCAATCCTTTGCCCAAACTTCTTTGTTTCTGGTGACCTTAACTGGGAAATTTTTCCAGCCAGTATATGTTGAAGCTTTTCCACAGATTTAAGCTTTTCAGTGTTGCTTGTTCATGTGTCCTCATTTCCTTTGCAAAGAAACCAGAGAATGATAGTGTAGCATTATTCCTCATCTAAAAATGGAACCAAGGGTGCCACACATCAGGCTACAAACTGGGAAATATTTCCAGACCCTACAGTATGGTCATATTTTATAGTACTTTATTTGTTGTTGGGAAGTCTCTGTATATCTCTCGATACCTTTGGATGTAGATCTGAAGGGAACACAGCACATCAGCTGAGATATTGGGAATGAAATAAGCACATCCAAAGACTGATTCATCTCACTTATTGTAGGTACCTATCTTACAACGAAGTTAATCTCCTGCCTCAGAGGCCTATTTATCTCCACTGATTCCACAGGAGTGTTTGGTTGACTGGCTTAGGCATAAATAACCAATTTTCAACTACCTGTGTCATGCTGGGTGTGTTACATTATTGGTGCATCCATATGTATTTAGAAATATTAGTCTTATTTTCCTTCAAAAATGAAAAATATTTTAACATTTTGTAGCTTACATCAGAAATAGTGAACATTTTACTTGCTTAAAATTTACTATGAATATAACTGGTAATTTATTGTAAAGATTATGCAAGGAGTGTACAAGTTGTACTGACAGAAGCAGAAAACCAGAGGTAATCCATTTTGTAAAATTTACCTGGCACAACAGCGCAGCGATGTTGTGCCATCAGAAATAACAGAAACTCAAACTGATATGTTGTCATACAATTTGGCCATGCAACATTATCAGATTTAGTTAAACAATGATATATATACATTCACATATCTATGGATCTGATCCTGAGCTTGCAAGTCAGTGAGATTACTCACAGCTGGGCACTGGGCTTCTGTCCAGGCAGGCATGCTGCTCCTTCCCGTGCTCCCTCTGCTTTCTGGAGTCTGTTACAGTTCTGGGAGAAGCTTTCTCAGTTTCTTTACCCTTGCAAGTTAAATATGATTATAGGATACCTTACTGAATCTTGGATGAATTCAGCATTAGGGTCGAGTTTAACCCTTTTTATCACCACTTAGGATTTCTAATTTTCAATAAATGTGTTATTCTGTGTATTTTCATAACTTCCTTGAAGTAGACATCTTTAAATAAAACTGTAGTGCAAATGAAATAATATTATGTTTAAAGAAAAATAAAATAGCTTTAGCGTCTTCATTTTAAGTTGCTGCAAAGCATATTTTGACAGAAATACACCAAAATTTAATATTTGGAAACCATTCTTCAGTAGTCAACCCCTAAAAAACACCAAACAGGTTCAACTACACATCAAAATATTTTTGATCTCCCTTGTAATGTGATTTTTAAAACATTTCCTGAGAACATAACCTTAAAGTGATTATTGCAGCAATATTATAGCCCTTTCAGTTCAATTTTCATTTTCTTCTTTCAAATTGTTGCATCTAGAAAATTGGTATTCAAAGACAAGATTATATAATATTTTCTCTTACTCATTAATAGCTTAATCTTTAGATTAATCATGCTCAAGACAGTAGGGTTGTTCAGAGTACAAAAATATTACCCAGGTTGATTGTATAGGTTTTACTATTAATTATGCTATATTTCCATTTTCTGGAAAACTGTACACACAATTTCTTTTTTGCATAGTGCTGGTCTGAATTTTGGGAAAACCTTTGATGATTGCACTCATAGAACTTTCATTTGATGTTTTCCTAATGCAAAGATTATCTTTGATTTCATTACAGTTACTAACTCAGTCCATTTTGCAGATCACAGAATAGCTCTGGCTGGAACAGACCCCAGAAACCATCTAGTCCAGCTCCTTGCTCAGAGCAGGTCTGATAGATCAAGTTGCTCAGGGCTGTTTTCAGTCAAGTCTGTGTGTTACAAAGAAAGAGAGATAAGGATTCCTGTATCCTGCAATGCACTGCTCCAGATTATCTTAATGATACCTCCTAAAATATGAATGCAAAGATTTATCCAGCATGAAGTGAAAATAAGCTTGGGAGAATTTATACAGAGCATTCAGGACAGCTGCTGAAACATGGCACATTGTACCCCATTCATTATTCATTTATGCCAAAACAATCCAGATACAATAACTTCCAAAATTGTTTCAGCCCCTAGTGAATCATTTTTGCATCATCACAGTAATTCGAATTCTTCAAAAGATGAACGAGAGAGGCTTAAACCAGGAACAGTGGAAACGAGAAAAGTGAGAAAACATCTCCAGCAAATGACTGAGGCTTTATTCTTAACTGAACACATAGTGACACAAAACCTTTCAACTGCAGCCTCATTACTCCAAGACAAGATACCACTCCATGGGTGTTAATATCTACTTCTTTAGAAGGAGGAGTTGTCATATTTTCAAGGGCAATGAGAAAACCATTGTGGACGTATGTCCTGGTTTCCTTAACACAACTGTAATTTTCTTCATGCTTGAAAAAAACAATTCAGACTTTTTCCAGAATTTCCAGACAACTGACCACTGTGCATGCATAGTTTACCTGCACATGTGCTAAACAGCTCTCTTGAACATGCCCAGCAGAGGCATATTGTACCAGATGCATCAGACTTACTATGCATATGCTGCACGGCTCATGCTCCCGTACTTCATTTGGAGATTGTATGCCTGGATACGTGGTAATGTTAGTCATAATACAATGTTCTGCTTAAATACTTTTAACATTTTATTCCCAGAGACTTTTCAACATTAACTTTCTGTACGGATTTCAGTTGCTTCACATAATGCAACAGTCAATCTCATTCTTCATATATCTCAGATACTTTTCCAAGATACTTCAAGTTAAGACTTTCAAGTGCAGGCATATGACAGAATGGCTCAAACCAGAATGAAAACTTCTATATGCTGCTGTTGAATTTCTAGTTTCTTAGAGATAATTATTCTCTAAAGCAGCTAAATAGAAATCCTAATATTCTCTTACAAAACTGTCACTCAAATTTCATGAAAATATTATTTCTACACTGATTCTTGGTTGATCTATATTGTTTTGGGGGCTTACTTTGCTTGCTTGGTTGTTTGGTTTGAAATTGCAATTTTATTTGTGTAAGCATAAGAAAACAGCTATTACATATCCTTGAGAACTTCAGCTTGTGACAACTCACATAGGAGTACTGAAGTTGCTAAACTTCATGGTCTCAGCCTCCAAGACTTCTGAGAGACAGTCTCTCACTAGACTACCTTTCAGAGCAGCATGCAAATAGCACAATATCATCAGTAAAAGTTTGACTATAGCCTGTCTTAAATGAACTGAGTGTCTGCAGGTGTTTGTCATTAATTTTCAAGTATCAGGGTCTTTGTGCTTCCAACGGCATGGTAGTGTGCTCTTCATTTTAATCATTATTTTATTTTGTTTGTTGTAGGCTTCTAGGTTTTCCAGAAGTATAACAGATAGCACATGGAGTCTTCTGGACAACTGGAGACACTTCACAAT
The DNA here is from genome assembly GCA_013399135.1 of Heliornis fulica. Taxonomy (NCBI): domain Eukaryota; kingdom Metazoa; phylum Chordata; class Aves; order Gruiformes; family Heliornithidae; genus Heliornis; species Heliornis fulica. Next base: position 121,359 of record VXBZ01002889.1, read on the forward strand.
CTGAGCTGTGAATATCCCAAGGGGTTTTTCTGCAGTGAATCTCTCCTAATTCACAAAAGATTCTTCTAAGGGAAACCCAGCACATGGATGAGCAGGCCCATCTCATGTTGCCATGGGAATACTTTTTGTTATACATCTGGACAGAGTAGAAGTATTCATGAGTCATCTCATCATAAACCACATAATGAAAAATAGGAAGAAATAGGACTAATATGTATGCGTCCTGCAGAAAATTACTCACCATACATACATAGATAATTTTTTAAAAGCTGACAGAAATTACCCTTGGTTTACTGCAAAAAGAAAAAGCTCAACACATTTCTTTTAAGACATTTCTGAAAATTCCATATTTTAAAACAAGACAGTACCAAAGAAACAAAATTACCTCACAAGTGCTTTACTAAGATTACTTTCCTTCATTTCTTTCTTTCATTCTTCTTGTAGGAAGTAGTCAACATGTAAAAGTCAGCATGGATTTGTGGAAGGAAAATCATGTTTTACCAACCTGAGCTCCTTCAACGACATGATTGGCCTGGCTGATGAGGGAGTAGTGCTGGATATTGCTATGTTGACTTTTGTGAAGCTTTCAACACCGACCTACCCCCCTATACAAGATCATTACATATGAACAAGATTAGTGGACAGTGATGGAGATCTAAAACTCAGTAAACTACTGTATTCAAGAGGTTGTGACCAGTAGCACGAAGTCCAGATGCAGATAAGTCATTAAAGTTTGCCTTAGGGAGTGATATGGGGGTAGAAAAAAACTATTAAAGTAATTAAAAGAAGTTTGGGTGAATATAGTGAGATTATTGATGGATTCTTGTCCATGTATCTATAGATCCAGTAGGGCAATTCAAACATTTTTCTCAGGCATGATGTTTTGATGAAAGAATAAAAAAAAAAAATTACTAAACATTATTATTCTCAGAATTGATTCAAGCGGTTCTAAATAGAAAAATAAACCTTTTAGATCCCATATGACTTAGGGAAGCATGATCTGAAAAGATAAAACTTGAAATATACTCTTCAAGATGTGCATCCTGAACTATAACATTTTGGCATTTCTCCCTCTTCCTAACCCACTCACCCTTGGAGGTCAATCAGGGTCTTGGTTTAAATGTTATTTGAATGGGTGAAAAAGAATTATTGTGGGACTTATTGATAGAAGGATTTTAGGAGACTAAATTAAGTCCACAAAAATGAAAATATAATTTATTCCATATTCCTTGTTTATGTATTTGGCACATTTTAACATTCTTTGAGGGATATATAGCAGATATGTTATGAGTTAAAAAGGGAAGCCAAGAATAATGTTAATTATATTAAAGGAACAGAAACAAAATGTGGTCACAGGAAAAAAATAAGCTACTAAATCAAGATAGCCTCTTTCTCAAGAGGAAAGAACACATACAGGTAGAGCTTATTTTACAAAAATCCATAATCACAATTATTATTTCAGTTACAAATTATATGGCAAAATTTGCAAGTATCTGTGACAATATCTATGGTACATTCAACTCTGTTTTGCTGCAGATATACACCATAAAAGAAGAGGTCTTGGAGAGAACTGTGAAGTACCCTCTCACCTGAAATGTCTTGTCAGGAACTTTAGCACTGTTTTTCCTCAGGAGTGAAATGTTTTACTTTAACCCCTTCATTATAATTTGAGGTACCTCTGTGCTATTGTTCTGGGCTTGATGCTTTATAATTTCCAGCTCTTGCTCTGTGATCTTCAACTGCAGTTTCCAGGGCATATGTAAGAGGTTTTTATATGCTTGTGAGGGGTAATGGTGAAGAGTTGCTATTTTTGCATGTACCACCATCCAACCTTCTGTTCTCCTCTAGAAGCATCATATCGTGAAAGCTTGTCACATAGACATTATGCCTTTGTCTCTTACATAAACCTTTGCATTAATGCATAGTTAACCTTTCTCCTCTAGAGAACACAAACTTCTTGCCTCTTCCATGATTTTCACTCTAGATTGTTAGTTGGTTGGGTTGGATTTTTTTTTTTGGGGGGTGGGGATGGGCAAGAGGTGGTGCAGTGCAAGAGGAAAAGGAATGACATTTTAGCTTCATTACAGCATCTCCTGGAATTATGATTAGCAATATTACAATTAATACCTTAACCTTTTGAGTATGAATATCTATGATTCTCTACTTTCTTTAGTGTATCTTATAAAATACAGTCTATATGAATATTCACTTTAAAGATACAGTGCACAAGTTGAACTTGACAAAGCACCTTGCAAAAACTTTATATTTAGGTAATTTAGACAGTAATGTCATGTGAGTCTAACCCTGTCCCTCACTCTGCTAAATGTTGTAGGATGTTCCCTATACTAACAAGGATATCAGAGAGGAAAATCTTCAGTGAGACAGAACTGTTGCCATAGAACTGATGTAAGCAAGGGAAAAATTAGAGACTGAGTTACTTCTGACCACAATCAATTACTTGACTATCCTGATCTATCCCAGAAGGTTAGTTGTAAAGTGAATTCACAGTCAAAGCAAAGTATCTTACATCAGTAGAGCAACAGTTCTAAATGTTAGTCAAACACAGGTCATTTCTAAAGTTGCCTTGAAAGCCTCTCTGGTTGCTTGATGACTTTAGCAAATTACTGACAGCAGCTAATAAATACCAGCTAGGTTGGATTATTATTTGTTTTCAGTTTCACATTACTACAATTAGTGTTGCTTTTTTTATTAATAGAAAGTGGAAAGAAGAGTGGAAACACAGAAAAGGAGGCAATAATAGCAGTCTTATTAGCTAGTTTTGATGTGACTGTCAGAGAAAGCAAGCTGCTGATCAAACAGCATTTTGCCCTAGCAGATCATGTCAAAATGGCTATATCCAAAGTTTAAAGATTAAAAGATACATGTTATAATGAATGACATTTTCAAAGTGAACAAACAAGATTTATCTGTGGTCCTCAAATGTTATGTTTATATTCTGGTTATGTTTATATTCTGGTGATGCTTATGTCCAGCTAAGAGTGAGATAAAAGAAATCGTTGAGAGGATGGCTGATAAAAATAATCAGAAAATCAGATGAAAAAGAAAAGAGTCAAATTGTTCTCCAACAGTGATTCAGCATGATGTATTCTTTTAGAAGTCTGGAAAGTCCTCGCTAGTGTTTTGCAATCATTCTTTTCATACTGTCAGTAAAATTATCAAGTAGGATATTAAACCCCAACGAATAGATCAGATTTCAGAAAATTGTGAAGTTGACTTATAAATAATGAATTTTTTAAATGAACATTTTCACCTTCAATTTCCTTATACGAGACTTTTATGTTAATTTTCATGTGATCAGAAATATTTTTTTTTTCCTTTTTTTTGAAAGCTATGATGAACACAATCACTCCACTCAGGGAACAGAGGAGAAAGGTTCAGTATAGTAAAAGTCTGCATGCAGAGATGGGAATGAACAAAACTGTTATACATGTTCTTCCATTATAGACACACACAAAATATAGGCCGAAAGGATATAAGCTTAAGCTTAAATATTTTGGGGTCTTATAATTTCTTAGTATTGCCTCCAAAGTGATCATCATTATATATAATACTATATATATACATATATATATAGGCTTAATGAGTTCATGATTGACCAATTTTAGTGATATTTTCTTTAGAATTATGTTTTCAGTCACTTGAGACAATTATTAATTGATAACGTCACATTTTATCTGGGTATTTTTCTTAGAGACCTACTTTCTTAGCTTCTCCTGCTCTGAGAGGCTGAAAGTTGAGCATTGTGAAAGGCATCTCTGGAGATAGGGACAATTTTACACGTAATTTTCTGCCCACAGAAGTACACCAGCAAAATATACTTCACAGAATACAATGTGTTACACTAAGAAAGGATTGTTGATCAGCTGAAGTATTGCTTTACTCAAAACAGAGATTGGTGGTTTTTTTAATGATTTTTTTATCTTCAGCAATGAATAGTGAACACTTCAATGAACAGTGTCCTATTCATTTTGGCCCAATGAATCCTAATTTAATCCTAAATTATATGATAACTTTATGACTTTGCTATTTCTTACAACTTCTTGTTCAGTATCAAACATTGTTGCCTTGGATTCAAAGATTGCCATATACTGTTCTACTGACACAATCTTAGACTTTTTGCAAGATTATCATAGGCATCAAATACATATACATGTAAAATTAGCTTAATAAAATGTAGATAAATTCTTTGCAGAAAACATGTCATTACAATGTAACAGCACACAAGATCAATTAAGAAATTTGCTTATTTCAACATTTTACAAAAGTTAGTTTTGCCATGTTTCAGTAAATTAGAAGTCAAATTTCAGAAAGCGTTAAGCATTCCTGTCGGAAAGAAGACGCTGGGAGACCGAAGGTAGTGACTACCTTTTATTGTCTCAACTACTTGCAGGAACTTCATGTGATTTTATACTTTTTAGTTACATTACAGCAATTTGAGTGTCAGCACATGATTGGATAACAACTTGTTTTTGCAAGTATTGATTGGTTAGTACTTAGCAGAAAAACATGTTTTAAGTTTACTGATCAGGGGTTCTAGATAGGAGCTAAGAGTATGAGAACCAAACAAGATTGTTTTGAGAGAATTCAGCTAGCTTCTGAAAAACAACATGGGAACGAGAATGTTTTGGGAACCGAACTGAAAACAGGGCCTTTGCATAACTCATGATGCTCTCTTTCTCGTGGTATTCTTTCTTCTTTGTTCCCTGTTTACCACTTAGGCCTCATCTTGTTCTTCTGTACTTTTCCATCTGTAATTGGCATCAACTGTAACATGTCCGGCTGTTCACATCCTCGGTCACATAACCATTCTTTAACGATGTCCTCCACACATTCCCTCCCTGAAAATTTAGCTTATCTGTGAGTTCTAAAATTAAGTTAATTTTAAAATAAAATCCTAGTTTAAGAGTCATAATTGTGGCTTACTTTGAGCTGTCACTCATTATACTTCCTTTCCTTGAAGTGGTGGTTCTCCAGTAACTACTTCAGCTTTGGTTATTTTGCTACGACTCCTGAAAAAGTTTTGAAATAAGTGTCTGTTGAAGTCTGTTGAAGAGTAATTTTGCAAATGTCTTTCTATATGAATAGCTGTTAGGGGAAAGATAGACTAAATTTAGTATCTTAGTGTGGGATGTATGTTCAATACCTCTAGCTCTCTTCTCGAGGAGTCTCATCATTCCCTGAAGACCATAGTGTTGTGTAATGTTATGTTACTATGCCATGCTATCATAGAATCATAGAATGGTTGGGACTTTAAGTGACCTTAAAGATCAAGTTCCAATCCCCTGCCATGGACTGGGGCACCTCTCACTAAACCAGGCTATGTTATGCTATGTTATACATATATTTGTGAACGATTACAAAGCATGGAAAGTATAGAGAATTCACTACCTGTAATCTTCTAGTGTTTCTCACATTAATTAAAGCATAGGGGCTCACAAATAATAATTTTTAAAAGTTGAGAAATTCTGAGCTACAAATGCTAAACCCAAGGGAAGCTGGGTTTGCTTCCACCACTTTAGCTACTAATTGCACAGGTCAATAAGCCTGACTTTTTGTTAGCCATGTTCTGAAGAGCATGAAGCCTGTTTCCCATGGGATCATTTAACAGTATTAGGACAGGAACTTATTGGAAACCCCATACAGTATTAAAATTTGTGCCTGGGATTATATTCTTTTACTGATCAATAATTGGTTATAAGATCTGAAATCAAAGCAGCTGCATAGTACCTTAACTTTCTAAATAATATAATAGCAGAGTGAGTCTGTTACTGAAACTGGCACTGCTGCACCAACCTGCAGCCTTTGCTGCACAGCAACTATAAAAATAGTTTGTCCTTCACTGTAGCAGTGCCATTACATGTACATTGGCTCATAGTTACTACGGTGTATAAGGAAGGCTCTTGGGATTTATGACTCTTAACAGAGATCATATAGCTTCAACCAAAACCTAATATATATTTTAAAAGCACCTCAAAAGTCCAGGTAATTTCGAGTTCAGGGTATCAGTGTCCTTCTTCTACTTGATCTTTCTTCATTGTCATATTCCCTCCCAGAAAAAGATCTGTGATGGAGAATAGTAAAATCAGTTAAAGTTATCTCCTCAAAAAGCATAGAAGAGAAAATGCAGTAAATCCCTCTGTTCCTTCCAAGTTAGTGGATTATAACAGACATTTTGGACTAGAAAACCAGAGATTAAATAGATTGATTAGGTTAGAGCTTGGAAAAGGTATTATCGTTTCAAGTCTGTTGGGAAAGCAAACACACAATTTCTATGTGTTCAGAGGAAAGTGTTTTGAAAGCAAGAGAATGAGAGACAACATCTCAGACACTTTTACTCTTTCAACATGAAATAAATCCTCTTAATAAACCCTGCAAGTTTGCCTGTATAAACCACAACTTATGTAACATTTATTTTACTGGACTGAAAGACAAAAGTTTTGTAGAGGAGGCTCACATCTAGCTTTGCAGTTTAGCTATGTGAATGGCTATCATGGTCTTGGCAAACTGCAGAGATGTTAGGCAGTTGCCAAACCTTACTCCTTTCCTGAAGTGAAAAATGAAGTTGCTTTTCCTGTTCTGGCTTTACAACTTTTCATCATTTTTTCACACATCATAGGATACGAACTGTTTTCTCTAACCGTGTAGCTGGCAGTGGCACATGGTTACATATTAAAGTCATATTTTATTTTAGGCAAGTTAGTCTTTGTCATTCCTGGATATAGAGAAGGGTTAAAATACATAACACATATATATTTTGAAGAAAAAAAACAGAAGCCAAATACTGAAATAATTCTATTTATCTTAAAAGATGACTTCATGCTAATTTCAATGCAGCAGAGAACCCTAGCTAATAACTTGCTTTTACAGGTTGCACTGTCAGTCATGCAGTTTATTTCTGTTTGTAGCATTTTTTGCTCTTTTCACATCCAGTCTGCATTCCAGTTCACTCCACTAGTAATTTACACCTACATACTTTAATCAGCTATTGGGATTAATGATCGCTTGAACAGTGATTTCCCAGGATGCCTGTAGCATTACACATTATTTTTTATTTTTTTTAATAAGCCATGCCACTAAGCAAGGAGATATGCACCACTGTTTCATGTGTCACCTTACAGAATCATAGAATGACTAGGGAACTTATAGAGAACTTAAAATGAGATATCACATGTAACATTGATAATAACAAAATTAAACCTAGATTGTTGACAAATACTTGTTTTCCTAGAGAAAATTGTTGTGCAGAACACAAAATTAATAGGCCTGTATGTGATAAGCAGATTTTCTTCAAAGTGTCATTATACATGCTGTATTTAAATCTAATTTATTTATCTTCTGGCATCAGAATTATTTGTGGTACATGAATTCCCCAAGTAAATTTGAATTTGAACATTTATTTAATAATATTTTTATATATTATTAAATATATTTAATAATTCTTTATTAAAATTTTATTTAATTTGAACTGAATTTGAACATTTATTTAATATGTTGGCAGTCTGAGCGCTGAAGCAGAGCACAATGGGTTAAAGTAATACACTAGACCTGAATAATGTAACTGAGACTACATTCTAAAAAAATGTATACAGATCCATGCTTCGTAAATCAGTTCTGTTCATTGTTTTTCCAACTTCGAAATTTATGCTTAATTTTAAACTGTGTTTTCTTTGTTTTGTAACCTTTCCATATTTTTTCTCTATGTCCATCTTCCATATTAATTTCCCTTTATAAATTTCTTACATTTATTTGCTAGTTGAATTGCTGTTCATACAATAATCTCACTGATCTCTTTATTTTTCAGTTGTTTAGGAAGAAGTCATTGAGAACAATCAATATCTGAAATCTGGATGTTGTTTGCTATCTTTGATTGAATATCTGAGGCGTGTAGTATATTTTGTCCCAGAACTGAATCAGCATGACTTTTCTGGTTTGTTTCAAGTAATTGTGTTTATGAATGTCTTAATTTAAATGAATGCTCTCAGTGAATAATCTGCTAGTAAACCCTTATATGGTAGTACACGAAAAAAGGAATACAGAAAGTTATGACTGAAAAAGAAGATAATTTTGTTTACAATTTTGAGCAGGCATTCATGACTATTTGGTTTTGGTTTTGGTTTTGGTTTTTTTTTTATCATTTGCTCTGCTCTAGCTTCAGCTAATAGAAAGAGATAATCTTGTACCTCAGAATTCTTTCTGAAATTGTAGGGACTGCCACATATGGCAGTCCATCAGGGATACAAGTTTCCCATTGTCACTTGTTAGATCAGCTTTCAAGTAGTATAATAATAAATATTATTTCCAAATAGTGTATGCAATAATCATCAATACAAAGCTCCCTTCCAAACTGTGCAAATAGATACCAAAATACCTACTATCATATCCTGAGGCAATTCTATATTTAGCATAATAAATGTTATGAGAATCCAAGGTCATTACAAAGAGCCATTTAAATAACATTAATCCTTGGTTTAAAAGTCATCATAGATATTTGGTGTGTAACTTATTCCCAGTCAGTACCCAAGAACAAGGATATCTGGAAATACCAGTGAAGCAGATCAAGTCTTTTGCTCTTCATTGGCACAAAAAAGCTGCTGAAAAGTTTACAGATACACAAATGTGAGAAACCATGGTCTGCAGAAAATTAAGTTAGACAGCTAGCATTGACCAAGTGCCTGATCCTAGTGACTACAATGCTAGGTTTCTGAGGTAAATGAGAATTACTCATAGTGGTCTTTTCCTCATTAAATAAATTCTTAATGAATAAGTTTCTTTTGCCATCAGCTGTCACTACAATGAGCAGAAAGCTTTGAAATTAGTTGTCATATAGAGGCCCTGATCATTTTCAGAGTCATACAGACATGGGTATGAGCACAGCTGATGTGTTATAGAGGATATGCAACATCAGTCTTAATGATTTTTGACATTACAGCCATTATATCGTGAGATCCCTTGTCAGAAAAAGAATAATAACAACCAACAAAGAAAAAAAGCTCCATTTACATCTCTTTTCTTCTAAATCCAGTTCAGCTGTTCTTCATTAAAAGCAGTTAAAAGACTAGCTAAAAGTATGCAATCAACACCTTCAACTGAGGAAGTCAACATTTGTTTAGGGCACCATGTTTCAAGAAAGCATTTGCCCAGCTGGAAGAAATCCAAAGGGGAATAACAAAATCAACAATCCAAAAATCACAGTTATGAGGAGAGAGAGAAGGAACTGCTGTTGTTTAGTCTGAAGAAGAGTATACTGAAGGAGAATACAACAATATCCTTCAAATATGCAAAATATTCCTGCAAACATAAAAAGAAAAATAAATGGAAAAATCTGTTCTCCAAATCTCACCTGGGAAAAAGACTAGAAATGATGGGATTAAATTGCAGCTAACATGGTTTAGTTTAGACGTTACAAAGAGTATGAAATAATAATAATAATAATAAAAATCTAACAAAAAAAAGTAAGATCTGGAAGAAATTGCTCGGAAAGGTCTAATGTTTGTCTGTCTCTGAGCTCTACAAACAGGTTTCGGTAATGTCTTCAGTACACCAGGTGACTCCTGGGGGGTTGTAAAAGCGACTCAGCCTTGGATGGCCTTGAGGTCCCATCTCTGTGTAGACAGCTTATACTTGAGGTGCTCTGTGAACTGAGACTGAACCGGGCAGTGCTGCATCTTTCAGACCCGAAACCTGCGTTCAGACTGGAATTCCTTCAACAAACAATAGCTCCGAGTTCCAATCAAGCCATCTAAAAATCAGCTGCCTAAAAAAGACAAAAGGAGNCATCTAAAAATCAGCTGCCTAAAAAAAACAAAAGGAGAGCCATTGGGCCGCCACTTGAGGTTAATGGGCCCAGACAATGTGGGGAACTATGTAAGAGATAGGGCTTAAGGGGGAACACGGTTAATCCCGCACAGCCCTGCCCACTGTCACGTAGATCAAAGAAATAAACCAAATAAAACCCCTCGCATTCAGGCTGAGACTCGGGAGCAGCTACTTCTCCAGCTCTGTGAGGAGACCAGACCCTTCTCCTTGGCCAGGCTGCTGGATGAGGTAACGCAGTGGGAGCCCTGACCCGAGGAGGGGTGAGTGACCGTTTGAGATGCTTTTGAGTTTGTAGTCTCGGGTGACTGATTGACACACGGGTTGTGTTTAGTGCCCTTGTGAGCTGTGATGGTGTGCTCGTGAGTCCGCAGCAGCTGTAACACTGAATCCTGTGAATTGCCTGCGGGCGGTAATGGTTTGTGACTCCGTTCTGGGTCATAATATGGCATGTCGTGACTCGGCCGTGCTGGCGGTAGTGCTGCTTGTGAATCCCTGGTGGTTGTGTGAAGTGTAGGCCTACTTCTAAACGGCAGTAGTGCATTTCTTCATTGTATCCGTAAAACCTGCAAGTCACTTGTCGAATCTGCACGTGGGCTTTAAATAAATATTATTGATATTGTTATTGTTATGGTTAGTTATTATTATCTTGGATACTTTGAGCTATAAAGGTCTTTGTGGTGTGCTCAGATGATCATAGAATGTGATAGATTAAAAGATACCCGTAAAAGTCATCTAGTCCACCCCCGGTGCAATAAGCAGGGACACCTTTAACTATATCAGATTGCTCAGAGCTTCCTCAAGCCTGACCTTGAATGTCTTAAGGGATCGGGCCTTCGCCACTTCTCTGGGCAAGCTGCTGATCCACATAGGAGGTGGCCTAGATAACCCCGGCAGTTAGGGAAGGACTGTGAGTGTGCCTTTGTTGAATGTGACAGGTGAACAGGGCTGCAGGAAGGGGGTCTGCTCCAAACCAACCACAGTAAAGAGGAAGATGACCAACATCCAGGTTAAACAATATCCAGGGAATTAACCAGGAGAAGAGAAATTCTGTCAAAACTGGATAATAGAAAAAGAAATACAGAGGGAGGCAGTCTGAAAAGAGACATAAAGTCAGAATGAACATTTGTCAGGTGGGGGAGACCCTGGAGGAGCAGCAGCAGCTGCATCATCATGGCTGAGCAGTGCAGCAGCCCCCACACTGGTAGAGTTTGGATGGCCGCAGAGGCACATGCAGAGACCCATGCTGGGGGGGATGTGATTGTGACCCATGGGCTGGGGGCAGGTGGGGTGCTACCTGGGACCTGGTGGTTTTCGGGCAATGATGTGTGCTCTTGGAGATCAGTTATGGGGTCTGGGAAATATGTAGCTGTTTATTAAAGCTCTGTGTCTGGTGTAATCAGTTATCCATTGCATTGCCAATATTGATCCTGAATGTATAGTTCGCTGTGGGTTAATTACATGTCATTAATAAATTAATACTGTGGTTCGATTCTGATTCTGGCCTAAACTATGTGAACTAACTACCTTTTTCCCAGTGAGTGCCTTTTCTGTGGATACATGCATAGCAACAGGCACAGTTAGCAGTGGATTACTTGTACACAGTTCAAATAATAAAGGCAAGCACGGTTGATACTTAGCAGGAATGGGGAGAACTTTAAAATGTTTCAAATAATATATTCAAGAAACCAGAATCCTCACAAAGTAGCCTGTAAGACTTGACTTACCGAAAGATTTTACTTCCACAATTCTCCCATCTGTATTCACTAGACTATTAGACCTAATAATTCTTAAGTAATATATGTCATTAATCCCCAATATTGTTATCAAGACACAGCAGTAATAGGAATAGAACAGTGCTTTTGTCTTATCCACTGTATACTGATGAATTTTCTCTTGTATTACTAGTATTTCTTCATTTCCATTTTTTTTTTAAGATAATTTGTCTCAGCAGTTGACTTTTATTTGATCCTGTTATTCACATTACTCATATTACTTATACAGATTTAAGAAGGAGGGGGGTGGGGGGGAGGCGTAGGAGCACACTTTTTTTTTTTTTTTCCTTTCTAGAATTAAAACCAGACCTGTTCAAAGAATTTTCTAGTAGTTGGGAAGAGACATACTTTACCACAATCCAAAAGGAAGAAAATACAATGTTTAATTTGATATAATCATAATTACTATCATTCAAGCAAGAAACAGAACAACTGATGCTTTGCCAAACTGTCTTCCACTGAACTGTAAGTGAAAGATTTTGGGCAGAATTAATTCTCTTAGATGTTTCAATTCCCAGCTGTGATAATATCAGCCATCTATGCATAGTTTATTTATATGTGCATGATGTGCACGTGTATGTACATATATGCATATATATACACACACATCCCTATAGGTATATATGCTCAGACACTCTGTAAATGAAGGCATGGTGGAATACTGATAATTTCAAAGTATGTTTAATAAATAAACAAACCAACAAGTAATCCTTGATATTTGTGGAAATAAGGATTGAAAATTGCTGTATGTACAACACTCTCCTTATCTCATATTTTTCCTAGCCCAGCTGGAGGTGTTGGTTAAGGGGTGCTGTAGATCATGTGAACTAAACCTTTAGGAAAACCATAATGAAGTCATTTTCTAGAGACCTGTCGTACACTAATGCATTCTTTGTTCATTTGGGCATCATAATGTATCTAAATAATTAGGCTATGCTGCAGTGCAGTTAAAAAAACAAAATTAAAACAAAGGAACTCCTCTGGCCCCCACCTAGTTAATCAGGATGTCCAATACTGCCAGCACCATGTGTTCTACACTCATGAATCAGGACTCTGAATTACAAATGGCTTAAAGATCATGCCCTTCAATTAAACAATAAGACTTGAAGGTTGTTTTATTTGCTTTCTAGCTTTCAAACAAAAATGCTTAACATTTATACATCTAACATTGTCATTTAAATATTTAATGTTAAGCTACAAACTTCAGTGTTGAACATTCTTTCAGGCTTTTCTATACAAAATATACCTTAAAACCAAAATTAGCGTGAAAACTGAAGTTTTTGGAACAATTTTGAAATTGGACTAAAAGGAGTCACCTGATTTTTTGTGGAAAAGTGTGTGAGTCATGCTTACATTCCAGAAACAGACAGACACACTTCAGAAGAAGAAGAAAACTGCCTGTTTCTCTGGTCATGTGCCTGGGATAATACAGCCCATCACGCTATCACCAAAATTTACTAACTTAAAAACATGCTAATGTGGCCATTCAATTTTTGATAAACATTAATTCAGCCCTACCCAACCCAGTTCTATAATTCTGTGATTATATGATTCAATGATCTTTTTAGCAATGTTTTTTTAATATAAAATATGGTTTGGGGTGTAGTTATATGAAACCCGTACTATAGACTAAATGACAAATGTAACATGTATGTGACACATTTGTATGTAAGTCTGTGGAGTAGACAGCACTTTCATACATGCCCTCATGCAACTGGATATAAATCACAAACTCTTGATGGGGAAATGGTTTGCAATCTATAAACTAATCTAACATGTCATGACATGCCCACTAAGTTCAGGGCTTCTGGGACATAATACCTTGAGCATTATAAAAGAACTGCAATCTGACTTTGTAATACAACTATGTTTCTAAGAGTCTGTATGAAAATAGACTTCCTAGTTGTGACAGCAGTAAAACATTGGTATTGTATTATGAAAGGTTCAGCTACTAATGTTAACACTGCAAACTTAATATATATTTCTGAAGCTGACTTTTCTACATGGTACTGCTATAAAAACTCAGTTTTGACCTTCAATACTACCACTGGTTTATTTTCAGTTTCTCATGATCATAAACCAACAAATTTGGAGCACTTTTCAGTTTTTCAGTAAGTCCTTATAGCGGGTCTTTGTTGTTGCTTTCAACAAAAATGTGCATTGCAGCACACACTGAGAGACACATTTAGACACTGTACAAATACAGAGGAAAATGACAGTGCCTGCTTTGTGATAGCTAGTTACAGGTATGTATGATAATGCATATAACACAGGCACCCTTCACATTTCTGCAATTGTGACAAAACTGCTGGTACATCTGGTTTTGCCCAAAAAAGGCTGCAACCAAATATTGCCTATAGTTAAAGGCACTTTTTTTTTTTTTTTACCTAGAGCAAATAACATAATCAGGAAAAAGAAGACAAGGATTTATATCTGTTCACACTGTTTTTCAGAAAACTTCTTTTCACCTTATGGCAAGAGGGAAGAGATTAAAAAATATGTCCAGTATAGGTGGGATCCAAATTTTCATCAAAAGGCCAGGTCCAGAATCTCTTGCAAAATCTAGAAAATTGGTCTATGAAGCCAGGTCCAGAATCTCTTGCAAAATCTAGAAAATTGGTCCATGAAGCATTGGAATATATATTGATATTACTGTACTGGTATATAAAAACTTCTTAGTCTTTCAGTTAGCCCTTAATTAAGTAGTTTATTTCCCCTAATTTTATATTCTGAGACATGTAAAACTATTGACTGATAGAAATTTAATTTGAAAGCAAAACACTAGCTTTACTGGGTAAGACTATATAGAAATTATACAGTCATGCAATATATATACATAAATCTTATGCCCTCTTTAACATCCTTTGACAGTGATAATAATGTGCTGTTCAAATCAATGATTAATTTTTTTATGTATTGTAAATATGAAATAATAGCATTCATGGAGATCCACCTATAACCAGACTGAGGCCACTCAAACAATTAATTTAATGGCATGAGCTGGAAGAAATAATATAAAATGGTAAGAACATTTCTGCTTCATTATTAGCACTGTGTGTTCTGTAACTGAGTTTCTCTTTTCTCAATATAGGTAATTTTTATATTTTATTTTTTAAGAAAAGGGGTGCTTTTTTTCCCTCCAAAATACAGTGCTCTACATTATTTTTCTGAGTACCTCCCTTCATCCCCAGGTTTCCCTCTTCCATTAAATACTTCAGACAACTCAGAACAAACTTTACATTTAAGGTGACCTTATCAACATATCCCTGCTTTCACTTATTTAGTTATAATCAAAACCTGTTCTGACACATGAAAGATGTTCTCATTATGCAAAAAATATCCGGACTGGCATAATAATTTGAAAGACATCCAACAGCTTTACCTCATCGCCAACACCGAAATACCTCCTCACTATCTTACTGTTTCTTTCTATGTAGTCTGAGGTTTAGTGCAAAGATCCACAATGGAATTTATTCTACGTCACCCAATTGATAAATCTGCAGAAGATTAGTCAACTGATAGCTGCAGTATATATAATCATCTAAAAAAAAAAAAAAGAGTATGCAGCAATCATAACAGTAAAGATGTGGGGTGTTACATTTTTAGGATGTAGGGGATTTTTAAACTTCAGATTTTTCATTTCACAGCTCAAAATAAGTTTCAGATCTTGAGGGCCCACAGCCATTTTCTGGATAGGTTGTTTGAAGTTTTCTGAGTGAGATTTGACTTAGTTTTAAATGAGAAATTATTTAGTTCAGCATTTCCAATTTAAAAATGTCCAGACTTTTCAAGGGCATAATTATCATACATTATTCTCAACTTTCTAAATAAGCATTCTTTTCCAGAAAGCACGTCAGTAAAGCCTTGCAATATCTTTAGTTATGCTTCAGTTTTCTAAACAATGCACAAATAACTATGGGTCAGATATTCAAAGGCATTTTGATATCTAACTTCTACTGAGTATCCTAGCCTAAATGTATATTGCCAGTATTAGTTTAGCGATGAATTATCAGCAAGATAAAATTTGTGTTGCTTGATTACAAGGGGAAGCTTTTTAAAGCATTGAAGTTGACTTCTCTCTTGTTTTGGGATCAAACATTGTAAATTGGCACCCAGAATATATTTCTTGTTTCAGATTATTTTAGCAATTGTTTTTAATATTTTAACATATAATTCAACGTAAGGGAAACCTCACTGAATTCAAAGTGACAATAAATGGAAGCAAAAACTTTTATACTCAGAAGTGATGTCATAGAGACTTCAGGGCATTGCCCTGCAAGACCAGGTAGTAATAAAATAACCCAGCAATAATATACCTCTCTGTGAGGTTTATCTGAAGTTGAAGAACACGGAGAGCTTGATAAAGCAAGACATAGCAATACAGAAACAGGTATGTCTTTTTTGTTGCTTGCCATTCATTATAACATTTCAGCCCTCCTGAATGATTTTTTTGTATGCCAATTTCACTTTTTTATTGAGCTGGGAAGATGAAACCACAGAAAATATGATTAGAAAAAGCAAAGACTGTCTTCTGAAATATCCCAACATCTGTGTGGGGTGTGTGTGTGTGTTTATATGTGAAGTGATACAAAAATTGATAGCATTTCTTATATGATGGCATAATTAATTCAAAATTTGCTAAGAAGCACAACATTTATATTAGTAAAAGGCAAAAAGAAATAATATGCAGTATATTAGTTCACATAGCGTATGAGAAGTTTTAACATCTCTCACCGTTATGTAAAAGCTGTTAAAGCTATAGCAGAAATACAGAATCTGTGTTACTGCAAATTCTGGATTTAAAAATGCACAGCTTTTTTTTTTTTTTTTTCTTTTCAGTTAAGCTTCGATGTGACTGTTTCTGCTGTTGGGTTGGGTTTGTTGTTGTTTTTTTGTTTTATTTTCCTGTATTCTACCCCTCACAAATCATTGAAAATAATCAGAAATTTAGAAATTGTTGACATGTCGGAATCAGTTCCTTGATTTCCAATTGCATGGTTTAATCTTAGCTAGCAATTAAGTCCCATGCAGCCACTCACTCTCACCCTGCCCCAATCCTGCTGGGATGGGGGAGACAACCAGAATAAAAGAGAAAACTCAGAGGTTGAGATAAAGAAGATTTAATGGTAAAGCAAAAGCCACACACAAGCACAGCAAGACATGGAATCCATTCCCCACTGCCAATGGGCAGGCAGCTGTTCAGCCACCCCCAGGAAAACAGGGCTCCATCACGCGTCACTTGGGAAGACAAATGCCATCACTCCAAACATCCCTCTCTTCCTTCTTCTTCCCCAGCTTTATGTGTTGAGCATGACATCATATAGTATGGGATATCCCTCTGGTCAGTTGAGGTCAGCTGTCCAGGCTGTGTCCCCTCCCAATTCCTTGTGCACCTCCAGCCTCCTTGCTGGTGGGGTGGGGTGAGGAGCAGCAAAGCCCTTGGCTCTGTGAAAGCACTGCTCAGCAATGACTGCATCATCCTTGTGTTGCCAACACTGTTTCCAGCACAAATCCGAACACAGCCTCATACTAGCTAGTATGAAAAAAAAATTAACTTTATCCCAGCCAAAACCAGCACACTAGTGAAGACATATGAGCAGTCATAAAATGGAAGCTCTTATTTTATTGATAAACTTCATTATAGGTGATCTTGGACTCCCTGGTACTTCAGGTAAAATTGTTCCAGAGACAGGGTGTAACTTCAGGTAGATTGCCAGTTAATTTGGTAGTAATCTGTAAGACTGGGCACAAAAGTGTTTGCATGTTCTCTATAACACAACCATAACATTGACACACAAAATAGGAAAGAATTTAAACTTCAATGAGCTAATGCTTTTCAGAGTAAAATAGGATTCCCTCTAATGTCTTTTATCACCTATTTGTAGAATATTATCAAACATCCCCTTGCTGCCTTTTTTTTTTTCCTTTCACTTTTCTATTAATAAAGCTATTTCAAGCATGGTTCTGTGTTCATATACCTATAACTGCAATTTATGCTCAAAAAAGTGCAAAGATTCTTCAGCTTGGAAAATATACTGAAAGCATATTTTAACCAGTGCTGCAAGTTATTCTGGAGTGACACAGATCAGTTGTGTTTATGGGACACATGGCTATGTGCAGTAAGTCCTCAGGGAGTTGCTTACAATAAGCTTTCAGCAGGGTATTTTTATGGTAATAAAACAGACTATTAATACAAATAAAACCAAACAAACAAATAAGAAAAAAAAAAACAAACTTTTTCTTGAGCCCTGCAGGGAAAAAATGTATGATCTGTTGCTTATAGCACAACATCTAGAAACAGAGACACTAGGATAATATGGAGATTAGACCTCATTATCAAGACATTTGTCATGACAAATGCTGCTGTAGAGCTTACAGTTACAGGGTACATATTTGAATATGCATCAGAACTGAAGCAATAAAACTAACTCAGTAACTTCAGGAATGTGGGTGACACTGGTTCATTTGGTATGTGATCTACAAATCTAAAGCTATGCAAGCAATATTTGCTTGGAAGAAATTCTTGTACTTGTGGCCTTAGATTTAACTGTGTGTGTGGAAACTGCTCCTAGGCTGGCCAGANTCAATATGCTATGTAAAGATTTTGAATTAAAAATTAATTAAAATAAAAGTGGAAATTAAGATGTTTGAGAATATGGAGCAACTTAGGGGCTAGAGCATTCACAGGTAATTCACAAATAATGGGAGTGATTCATGCAGCTCTTCTCTACTTTTATAAGCAGTATGTTGCATATTTTCTATGAAAATTGAAATATTTCCACAAACTACTCCAGTTTCACAAAAAAAAAAAAAATTTAGGGGACAATAGAAAGATTTTGTCTTTTTGTTAGCAGGTACAATTTCAACAAAAGATTGAATTACATTGATCGTTGTCAGAAGTACTGTGCATTAAATTATTTTAAAACTGTCACATGTTGTATTAAGAAATGCAGTTTTACATGCTGTCATATATGTGTACTTACTGATTTGCCACTTCTATCATTTGAAGCAGTAGAATTCACTGGGAGTGCTTGATTGTATTACTGTGTGTAATACAATCACAGATATATCCAACATAAGACAATCCTGGCAAGGCTTTCATTTGGATTTCCCAGGGCTTCACAGGCCCAGCTTGTTAGGACTAATGATTTATTTGAATATTCAGAAATATTTTGTGGATCATCTATGTTATCTTCTGATACTTCTGTTATACTGTTATCAATAACTGGTATCCTAGGACACAATGCCAGTAATAGCAACGTAAAACATTTTTAAGGAATTCCAGGAATTTCTGATGTGAAATGGAACCACAGACCTAACTGCAACACCCATATATCCATTATTCTAAAGCTTGACTGAATGCTTTGCTCTAAACCTAAGAAAAAGTTTATGTTCTATGAAGACAGAAGGGTAAAGTCAGAAAAAGAAATGGGATAGTTTCTTTTTGACATGCAGAAACATTCTGTTTCTACACATTCTACACATCAGCTCCTTCAGCCTCCGTTTGTTTTCCTTTTTGGATAAAATATCCATTCTTAATGAGTTCTGTTAAAATAAGAACTTACAGGGTCTGTATGAAAGGAAAAAGCTTTAAAAAATAAACCAGTAGATACCATACACTGCATTGTTTCAATTGGAAACCTAGTCAGAAATTCATGTGGTTATTTCATCAGAAACACCGATGGAATGAAATCAACAGGGAAAAAAAACCAAACATATTTAAGAAACCCCAATGCTTTTCACTGGTGATAAAACTTCTCTTGACAGGAGTTTTCTGGGTCGAACTTATATGACACAATCTGCTTTCTGTCTGGTTTGGGTCATACAGTTGAACATGGGTCCTTGTCTTCTCCAGAAACCTAACCACTAGGCTATGCTGTTGCTCTGCAAATGCATGGCTAGATATTCATTAAATGCAAAAGAGAGATTGACAACAACCTAGTAACTAAAGCTCTCAGCTATGATTCAAGGGATCCAGGCTCAATGTGCTGTTCCAATGAACATTTAGTATGTTATTACACCATGTTGAGTGATTCCAGCAGAATAAGCTACTACAGTGAGAAAATAACTCAATAGCCTGACTGTCAGAGGAAATAGCTTTGATACATAGACCAACATTTCTGTACGATGGACATCCACTGAGACTAAAACATACATTGCAAAAAATATCTTGATATCATTCAGCTGGAATAGAGTCCTGTCTGAGATGTATTAAAAAAAAAAAAAAGAAACATTTTTGTTTATAATGTAAGAGTATTCATAGGTGTTTTTAAAGATTGACATTAGTGTAATTCATAGCTTGATCTTACTGAACATTATGAGTCTGTTCAACAAACCCCTTAATATATGTTACCATTTTAATACAGATCTTGTATATACCTCCAGAGGGATAAAAAAATAACAATAACAAAAAAAAAAACCCAAAACCACAAACCAACTGATTTTTCTGACTTTACCTTATTTACATATTGGAAAGAGTATGTAATTGGTCTTGAAATCTATTGAAGAAAAATATATTGGGTTTAGTTTAGATACATACCTGTGAGGTTCCTTAATAGTCCAACTGATTCCATCTCAGGCCTATATGTCAAACACGAGGAACGGCTAAAGTTTTCATCTCAGTTTTTTTTTTTTTTAATTATTTGACTTTTTTATGGTTCAGTTTTGGCTTTTTTCCATATTTTTGACAAAGTTTAGGATTATGCTTTTTTATGGATGTCTTTTATGCATATAAATCCAATACTACTAGACAATTGCTAGGTGAATGAAGTTGGTCCTACAATGGATCTCTCTTGGCATTGGCTAAATCCCAGCCTGGCTTACTAGGCATTGCGTATGGGAAGCAGTGGAAGGCAGTCAGGGCTGGAACATCGGGTGATGTGAGGAAACAGGGATACCATCAGGAAGGCTGCAACTGAGCAGGTAGACTGATAGTAAACAAAACCAATTAAATGATGGACAGAAACACCAAAGGGATTAAGAGTTTGTGAGTAAAGAACTGCAGCTGGCAAAGGAAAAATGTCAGGAAAGGGCTTAAATTTCAGAGTGAAAATGGCAATGGCTGAATAAGACAGTTGAGGCTGGTAGTATGGGGAGGAAATTAAAGGACAGTGCAAGCATAGCATGTACATCGATAAACCCAAAAAACTAGAGTGAAACTATAACAAGAGAAACCTGTAACTAAGTCAAGAGCTACCGTGGAGTAGAAGTGTTGCTGGGACCCTTGCAGACAGGGAAAACAAAATGTTAACATTCCAGGGACATGCCAGGGTAATATGTTCTCGGAGAAGTAAATGCTGCCTAAATTGAAAATCTTAGCATTGCCCAATTTTCAACAAACATCTATGAATTCTGTTTGGCAAGGTGTCACAGGATCCTGCAGTGCAGACGTCAACAATAGGGGGGACTATTCCCACCTTCAGCTATCACTTAATCTGTTACATGGAGTGTCAGAGGTCTGTAACGTACGTCCAAATCTTCTAGCCAAGCTGTCAGACAGTATTGCATGATAAGATTTCTGCTTTTCCAGTTTCCCCCTTTTTTTTTTTTTTTTTTAATGGAACTAGTACAGCATACCCATTCTTCCATCCCCCCAAAACACTATGAAGCTGCAAAATCAGGTCAGAATATCTGTACTCTGACTTTACATTGACTTTACATGTCTATAAGCAATTTATTTAAACTGAACTTTTTGCAGGTGGTTGCTGGTTATCTAGTCCTCATCTCATCATGTGGATGAATTTATAAGCACCTGGAAGTGGTATGCTATTTTAAAATGCTCCACATATTCTGAAAAACAAATGCTAAACACTTCAATCTGATTTACTACATTACTGAATACATTATCCTTCTCCTTTCTCTCTTTGCCTCAATTCATGAATCGTAAAAATGTCCTTCTCACTAAAGAGCATTGTGAAAATGCATCCATGCATTAAGGGCTTTTGCCTGTGATACATGAGGCAGTTTTGAGCTTTGTTATAGCTCAGGAGATGATTCTGGTACCCAGGAGCATGAGATAGGGACAGTTTATGTCACATCATCATTGTCAGTGACATCTGGTGCGTGCATCATCTGCAGGCTTCTCTGAACTAAGCACAGAGCAGCTCTGTCAGGCCACCCTGGCCCACCTGGCTACTCTTACCATGGGACCCCATAGAGCTGACTGGAAAAACAGAGATGGGGAGGAAATGGGAGAAAAGCCAGAAAGCATCACCTTGCACATGTGGGAGGAGAGTGCTACTACAGGGGCTGAGAGACAAGAACCAACTGTGTGGGTCTGACGTGTGTGGGACAGGGCAGGTCTTCATTCCTTCATGTTGGTGATAACAGAGTATTGCAGAGAGTACTGCCACAGACGAAGAAATGAGCAGTTCTGCCAGTGGAACAGGTTTTGTAGTAATACAGAGTGAATGAAGTTTGGGCCTGCATATTCACTTTTCATTAAGTGAGCAATATCCACATATCCATCTGTGCCTTGAATGAAAAAGGCTCCTGTGCAAAAATAGCATGTGATCATGTAATTAAAAACTGTACCGAATGCTGTATAATAGACAAGAAGCTCAGAGATGTAAGTACAACCAACACACTCACTCTCTGTCATGCATATATATATATGATTGTACATTTGTCTGCGTATACCTGTTCTGATATTTTCCCCTGTCTACAATTTAATCCAGAATTTAAGATGGGGTGAGATTTATCTGACCAGATAGCTTTATCTGAATTTTTTACATAGAAATCTACATGTAAACTAGCTGTTTAGAGACTTCATAATTAGCGGAGAAGGACATTTGATACTATCTGTAATCTGATCTAGCTATGTGTTTTAGGGACAGCATCCTAAAACTACTTAATTCCATAACTTTGACTATAAAACAATCTGAACAACTTCTACAAATACAAGCAATGTAGACTTTTAAGATTAGATAGTATGAATCCTATGCAAAATATTTATTTCATGCCACAAATTCTTACCAATAAAAACATGCATTGTAGAATAGATTGCAGGTAACATTATAGCAAAAAAGAAATATACACTATAAAATTCTGTCTAGGCTAACTATCTAAAGCATTTATCTACTTCATTAGAAAATACTTGGAGTAAAGTAAATAAAAGGGAAATATATCATTACATCTTGAAATGTATACTATACTTTCATGAACTATAAAAATTAAAAAGATATAAAAGCTATAGTAAAGTGAAAGTAACAATTGAAATAATTATTCATTGGTTAGTAGGATGTTGAAAAACAACACACAAAGAAAAAGTATGTTCCCAACATGTAATTATCTAGTTAGTGAGAACAATTCATTATTTTCCCTCTAAATCAATATTACAAATGCTCAATATTTTCTTCTGTAATCTGAAATTAAGCATCAGTCACGTGTAAGTACCAAGCAGAAATGATTTGTAGCTCTAAAAATTGTACCTGATCAAAATCTGATTGTAAAATTGATTGTAAGCATGGAATTTGACATTTTAGCAATTATATCACATTACCGCATGTGCCAGTACGAGTTCCTGGCAATGTGGTGTTACATGGGCAAACTATATGTGACGTGGCAAAACAAGCATGGCAATGTCTGATGTCTTCAAATGTAACTAAAATTTTCACTTCTACACATGATGATGGAGAGGAAGATGCAAGGATTTGCCATTTTAATTTAAATTTTTGATGAGGGAGTATTGCATGGTTTGGCTACCTTTAATACTCTTGCCATTATTCAGAAATGCATATAGGATGCATGGTTGCATTATAGGCTTTACTTTGTATATTATTGAATTTAGGAAGGTCATGGATAGTCTGGCTTAATTAATTTTTTCCTCCTTCTTTGGCTCATTTTCTTGAAAGAGGAAATGTATTACTAAGATAAGAAGCATGGGTAACATTTGACAGCCACAACAGTGGTTGAAGAGGAGTGCAGCTCTACTGGACCACCATCATAACCTCTGTGTGAACATTTTACGGTTTGACATGGAAAACAATGCTTTTATACTTTTTTGCATTTGTCTTAATTATGAGCAGAGGAGCTGAAATATTATTATAACACAAAACTTCTGCTTTTATCACTAAATGCATCATGCAAAAATTAAATGCCTACTTAAGTAGACTTATATACATCTATTATAAAAAGTTTAAAGTTGACATGGATGTTTAAGAGTAAAACCAGTAAAGTACTATCCTCTGAAATATGAAGGTATAAATTAATAATTATATGTGCAACCCAATAATATTTAAAGGCACATATGCACATGGAGAAATAAAGTGAACTTTTTAGTTCATTCTGTGTATTGGATATGTCTTAAAATTTTACACATCTTCTTCTAAAGCTGTGTCCATCAGTTAGTTATTTGTATGCTATTTTATGTGGCGTTCAATATAAGGGTGACATCCTGCATTCTCAATGAAAAAATATATACTTAATGTACCAAAACCAAACAGGACTTTTGTCCCATCTGAAATGACACAGCTTAACAGGGAAACTGATGACAGAGGAGATGATGTTTAAGCATTTTTTCTGTAGTGGAAAAATTGTCATTAATGTCAAAGTGCCGTATGACATCCATTGTTCTTGATCATGAAATTGGCTTTGTAGGGATGTACACTGATGCTGTCTTCCATGAGATTCATACAGCACTATCGTGGTTGCTTTTCACAAGTGCCTTTCTACTGATGACGTTAGTGTGACTGCCTGACTATATCACCTTGTTTCTGTTTTCTAAATATAGGGCCAATTTTACTCGTATCTAAGGAACTCACACTGGTAGCTACAGAATAGTTTCAGATGTATCTGGCTTAACTTGGAACTTTCTTCCAACTGCATTGTAGTATAGCTTCAGACAGTCTATCACTCAACATGGTATACAGAGTTACTTGAATCATCCCAGCAGTAGACCTTTGAAGCTTACCTATCTTAAATTTGCCATTCTTCAGTTTATGTATTATTTAGTTGAACACCACCACAAAAACATTTCAATCTGACAGTGTCTTTTTCTTTCCATCTCTGTCTCTGCCACCCCACCCCCAAAATTACTAATTGGTCCAATTTCTAGTGTCTTTATTTACAGACTGTAGGGATTCTTCTCCACTACTCAGACAGGTACCATTCATCCTTTCCCTTTCCCAGTTTCAACTGAATACCTCAATACAGATGTTAAAGATGTAAATCTGTTGAACAAAAAAGAACCCAAAGCCACAATTTTTGTATTAGTTTTCATGCAGTGGTCCAGATTCACTGTGAGACAATGTGCTCAAGATCGAATCTGCTCCTCCTCTATATCAGAGTGGTCATAGTTTTTTTTTGCTACCAAGTACGGTCTGGATACTGTTGATACTGCTGATTTATCTTTGTTCCATTTTCCTCCAGTCTGACTCTTGACTGATGCCTTGCCTCAGCTGGACATGGTGCTACAACATGGCATAGCTGCTCACTGAATTGATTACACAAGGATGTTTATTGCAAAACATGAAAGTTTTGATGGCATACCCACAGGGCCCCTAGAATATATTTTTTTTATCTAGTTGCAGAAATTAACAGTTAATATAAACTTTTTGGAAATATAGCCACTATCAGGATAATTTTCTGCAGCCTCTGTATGCAAAGATATTTATATACATTGATAAAATGCCTTTTCAAGGGTTTCAGAGTTTGTTTTGGGTCTTTTTGGTTTGTTTGTTTGTTTGTTTGTTTGTTTGAAAAGTAGGACATGGCAGAAAAAGAAATTTCTTCAGAAATATCTTCAGAAAACAAAATTAATTGATATGTTGAACCAAAGCAGGTTTCCTAGAGGAGGGGGCACAGGTAGGTGTCCAGATGGTTCTTG
>VXBZ01002893.1:0-21464 GCA_013399135.1 Heliornis fulica
TCTAAACCAGCACAGATATATTTACCATTATGCTAATATCTGATCGCAAACCTGACAGACATCTGTCCCTGCATCAGCAGGCTAAACCCAGTGCCAGTTCCATAGATCAGTTTGTTTCTAAGACAGGTGAATTATTTCAAGGATATGATTTCATACCACGGGAACAAATAGCGTCTCCCACTGTGCTCAATTTGCTGTTTTCCACTGGAAGAGAATGACGGGAATACAAGAAGTGTTTCTTTTCTCAGAGTTAATGGTATTATTACTTTTGACCCACCACACAAGCTTCTTATAAGCATATACTTCCAATAGTGTGCACTTACAAAAATAGCCCTGCTGGGGTGAATCCAAAGGGCCACTGAGCCACTGTTGTAAACAACTGTGGACACAGATGCCTGAGGAAGATTCTAGACAAGCGCAAAAAGGCTGCATAGTATTTCCTGAGCTACAAATGACTTCTTCTGAGGCTTGAGACCTCACCATAGTGTTTTCTGTCCGTAACACTATGTCCTTTGACCCAGGCTGCCACTCAGCAGTGATGCACTCACAAGCAGGTCGAGTTTTCACCACATTTACCTTCAGTTCCTTACCTATCTATTACAGCCTTACACTCAGCAAGGAAATGGAAGGTAGGCTGGGAAGCAGGCAGAGCTGCCCGAAGTTACTTTTCCTGAGCCTGTTTCTCTAAGTTTACCAACTCATTTCCATTTTTATATAAATAAAAATCCGAACCTAAACCAACCCACAAACCTCATTATTTAAAATAAAAATCATTTAAAAATGAAATAAAGGATTCTGGTTTGGTGTCTTGATGAAAGTTATATAAAAGCATAAATAGGCACATTTATTCTCTGATTTAGTCCTGCGGGTGTAGTGTATTCATGTTTTAAAGATGGTATAATAAAATAACTGATCTGAAGGTTACATTTCTGACTTTATTTTACAGGAGTTAAGGTCAGCTGTAGAAAACAGAACCTTCTGACACTCTAGGAAAATTTCCCATCTTCCACAAACAAAACAAAACAGAACAAAAACAACAACAAAAAAGAGCTAGATAGCAGAGGAAGAAGGACCACACCTGCTTCTAGACTTCAGTGAATAAATATCTGGATGAAACTAATGGTCAAAAGGAAGGAGATCAAAGATGCATTTCTGAAATTAATTTTGATACTAAAATTATTTTAGCTGTAAGGACTTGCTATCTATTTCTGCTAGACATGATGAAGTGAAGTTTTGTTCAGCCTGATACAGAAAAACACCAAAGTTTGATCTTATATTTTTTTTCCCCAGATGCATATTTAACCAGAGTAAGCAAATTCATGACAATTTTTTATTACTTAAAGATAAGCCTTTATGGTTTCTAGTTATTAATGATTGTTTCAGAACAAATGCTTTGTTTGATAACAAAGCTGAGAGAGTGTGGGACAGACGAGTGAGTGGTTAGGTAGGTTGAAAACAGGCCGGGCAAAGAGAGTGTTGATCAGCGGAGCAGAGTCTGGCTGGAGACCTGTGACTAGTGGTGTTCCCTGGGGGTTGGTGTTGGGTCTGGCCTTGTTTAACATTTCCATTGACGACACTGTTGAGGTAATAGTGCCCAACCTCAGCAAGTACACCACTGATACAAAGCTGGGAGGGGTGTCATGTCTGGAGGTCCTTCCAACCCCTATGATTCTGTGATTCTGTTTCCTTATTCATCAGTAGAAACTAAATTTCTGAGAATATTTTACTCTGTGTCTCAGCACCTCGCTATCTGCAATTTTTGATATTTTATCCATCTATATATTTTATCCATCCATTTTCCCTTATGCCCGTGTAAATCATGACTGTGCAAATCAGAGCCATGACATTACCACTGTCCCTACGTCACTCTATTACTACACTAAGGAGTAATTTCTGTATCCACCTCACCCTAAACGTTTATGGATATTCCCTGAAGTTCTTCACTTGTCATTGGATAAAAAAAATGCATATGGCTCTTTGTATCTCATGAGGTCTCTCTTGTTTGCTATATATGATTGCTTAATAGAGTTATCTCCATCTTATATTGATGCTTGATATGGGTTTTTTCTTTTCTCTTTTTTTTNACAGAATGGAAAATTTATCTTAATTTTAGATTTCCTGGTTTATCTAATGGATAATGGACCTGTCTATCTCATTGTCATTTATTTTCTGCAATTCATAGGTTTTGTATATCCAATCAGGGAATTATCAATCAAGTTATAATAAAGTCTTGTGTTAATTTTTTTTAAAAAGAAACCAAACAAGTTCACATCAGTTTTCAATTAGCACCTGAAAGCTGATATTTAAAATAAATATTTAATTATACTACCTTTGTCTCATCTGCACTTTTGTGCCTCTGAGTGTACTTTACGCAATGCACTACTAATTTCTTTTTCATTACAGCATTACTAGTAAAATACCTTACACTTCCCCTTGCCCCAAAGATCATTGTATCTTTTAACTGGCAATTTTTTCTCAATGTATGTCTTGTGTAATTTTTCCTTGAGCAAGAGTATTTTGAAAAGCCCAAGACTGCTGCATAATTAGATCATACAAAGCGTCTACTATCCCAGTCAGACAGGAAGACCATAAGATTTACATTTCTGTCATATATTCTCCCCGTAGAGGATTATTAATGAGACCAAACTAAAGGAATATTAAAGTTAATTTTCTTCTGCATCCCTAAAACATTTCATACAGATTCTCCCATTTAACTTTCGTAAAGCCTAATTATCTCTTCCCTGCTGAAAACATGTCTCAACTTAATGGCATACTTAAGTTCCATCTGCATCTTCCTTTAAGAAAATTCACAATAGAGTAACATATATCAATGACGTATGCGTTATGAGAATAAGTGGACGACACCCTGTTCTTTTTAATAAATGTCAGTAGTAAAAATTCTGTAATAACAGAATGTTTTCTTTTGTATTCTTTTATTAATAGATTACTTAGGACACTACCTCACACTCTTTTGTCCCAAACAAATGTCGACTACCTTAAAGGACTGATATGAAACCAGTGTTTCTCCTGAGAAGCATCTATATCCTCATGAGACTATTTAGTTTCTGTAATTTTATTATTAGGTGGGGGGGGAGTGGTGTAGCTCTGAGAGTGTTTTGGTCACATTTATGCTGCTGTATCACCCAGTATTTCCCTCAACTTTCTAATTCTCCAACAAAGCAGTGTATTTACAATAAAAATCGCTCCTCTCTGCATTCTCTAGTGTAATCCTCTATATTGAAAGATCTCTCTGTAACACCTCCTAGCACACAGTGGAAAAAGGTCTCTATTCTGCCCTTCAAATGGAGGTGCCTTTGCCTCTCGTGAGTTTATTAGGAAGACTGTGGTGTCCATATGTGTCTACAAATATTGACAAACATACAAATGCTCATACCCTGTCATAAATCTTAAAAACACAATCCAAAACTGGGTGGATCAACCAAACAGGTGAACTCTGGGAAAATGCCATAAAAAGGATCACATTTAATAATATAACTAATTCACAACTTTATCCTTAATAAAAGGAAACCACCAATACTCAGGTGAACTTCAAGTAAAACTACAGGAAAAAGAAAGGTACATGAAATAGTTGATGGAAAGCATCTGTCATGATGCATGTGAGCTGACAATATGCATTTTAGCATTTCCTAATTTTTTCACAGGTGAGCGCATGGCATTAAGACTGTTCTTCCTGCATCATTCTTAGCTTCCTCAGTGCTTTGAAAAGACACATGCCCAAACCCAGGTGTATATAACAGTCAAAGTTAAGCACAGGTATAAGAAACTGAACACTGGGAATTCTAGAGACAGTAATTTTAACCAAACCGTGAACCGAAGGGGTAGATTAGTTTGTATATGAAAAAGCATACCAAGGGATTTCAATATATACAAGGAATAAGTAAATGCATTATTGTGAAAAACAATTTTCTAATCTAAAAATCCAACTTTTACTTGGAAAAAATCACATCATTGTCAACATTACAGAACTATTTCAGTGAAGTTTTAGGCTTGAAAGAAAAACCGAGGAAATGGAAACTGAACTGACATAATTAATTTAAATTGTCTGAAAATCACCCTAGTTCCAAGTCCTATTCTGCAAAGAAAAAGCACCAGTTTTTCTAACCTATACCTACCTTAGAAACATATATTTTTGATGTGTAAGTGCATATATCTGTTACATATGTCATGTAGAAATTCACACACACATATATATATATATATAACATAAATAATCCTTGATACAATTTTATATCTATGAAAATGTTGCGGAAGCATTGGCATTTTCTCCTTTATACTAAGTCTACTAAAATACAAAGCAATTTCTACTGCTGGATAATTAGATATACAATTAGATACTCTAATTGCAAGAAAATAATTTATGTGAAGTATACACTGAATTTTTTTACTTATAGGGTAAACAATAAGTAAAGATCACTCTGGAGTGATCTAAAGAGTATTCCAGAGATGTTAAACATTTAATTCAATAACTTGAATCATGTTCCACACAGGGAAATTTACTACTGAAATACAGTATCATACCTAACTAATCCTGACATACCCGTAACCAATTACATATTTAATAAATATATTAATTACCAATGTAATTTAATTGCTTGTTACTAAAATGAAAACAGTTGCATTGTGCATAGTTCTAAGAGTTACTTTTAGAATCATATCCAACCATAAGCGGCATGTCCACCATTTAAAAAAGAAATAAAAATACTCTCCCTGTTTCTAGTTCACGTATATTTAAGCCTGCCATGAGGTGTTAAAGAGACAGGATGTGGAAATGCTGATTTTACTTTGTTTTGATATCACTCAAGGCAGAGATTTCCATTTGTGTTCAAGAGGCTCCAACTGCCTCAATGTAAGTCAGAAGTCAGCTTATCTTCAGTGTATCTACCAGGTCTGTAAGGTCCTACTTTTTCACAGGTGTTTAAAAACCCCAACGACAACAACAACAAAAAACCCTAATAAAACAAACTCCAACCAAAAATCACCCCCAAAAATGCTGTGGGAGCCGTGGAAAGGTAAGTTTTTCCCTAGCAGAGCTTCTTCAGGCCACTTCAATGCTGCTTCCAAGATGCCACAACCACTCCTTTATGCTGTCTTCCGTACTTTGCTTTTGGCTCTGATCTCTCCCTTTTCTTACACTCCTCCAGGACAAATCAATCCTTCCCTCTCCCAGCTTTTAAATTTGCTCCACAACTGTGGAGCACACTCAGCCCTATGGGATTCTATTCAACATTTAAGTTTATACTCTGCATTTTTCTGTTCGTGTCAAACTCATGAAAATCGTTCACCACAATGTTCAAAGACACCTGATATTAACGTTGCCTGCGGCCTGCAGACCTAGATAAGATACAAAGATACCACTTGCTAAGGCAAAATAGAGCAAGCTATCGGGCTACCTCCATTTCCATTAAAGCAGCTCAGAATTCGCAATCATTTGGCTTCCCGCCTTTTGCAAGCAAATCTGGAGAAAAATGAAATGAAAGTGATACAGAGCCAGATCAAGGAGAGTAAGAAGAAAGGACTCACCCCTTTAGTCAGTTTTCCATTTTAGTTTGTTTCAATAGTTAAAGGGAGAAGAGATTTTCTGTAATTCAGATGTCAGTTCCAATATTTGATGCTTGACTGTTCTGAAACACAAAGTGTAGCAGTTAAAACTACTAGCCTGAAACAAGAGGAAATTATTAACATGGCAAGGAGCTACGTATGCATTAAAAATCACAGAAATGTTGAGAGTCTTTGTATCAATGCGACAAAATTCTCACATGGCACCACACTCTCCGAAAGAAAAACAAAACAAGACAAAAGAAGGGAAGACTATTTAGATTGTATAACGCTGGATTTGCGGTGCCATCTCATGTTTTACCATCCTTGCACAATGCGTGAAATGTTTGTCGGTTCATTTATAGAAAGATACACGTACTAGTTACATGTGGTTGCCCCCAGTAAAGCTACTGGCTCCCCAAAAGCACACCTCTCCCCCAGTCTCACCCTTCTACAACCTTTTCTCACACTACACAAGCACCCTGCAATCCTGCTGCCTCTCTCTGAAAAAGCAGAGGAGAGTGGTGAGAAAACATGACCAACCACCCAGCTGTGCACACGGTGCTTCCCCACCAGCATCTGATGATTGGAAGACAACATTGCTATGGCAAATCACTGCACATTATACAATTTTAAAAATTTATATATTTAAAACTGAAAATACTTATTTCCAAGCCATTTTCTTTCTCTGTTAAGGAAAATGCTACATATGTTTTTTTCTCTTAGTTCTCCAGATTTACTTACTTACTGAGACTAACAGAACTAAATAGCTTTTCCTCTGCACTCTATATTTGAGCTTGATGAGTCATCTCACTATTTCAAGTTTTGTTTCTCATCACTTAAAGGTCTAGCCTATTTTATTCTAGTTTTTTTTTTTTTATGCGAACACTTTGTAAGTACAAGCCAGAATAAGCACAAATCTTTTCCTTGCAAATGCAGTTAACACAGCCAATCAACCTTCCACTGAAAGATAAATTAAAATAGAGAAAAAGAAGTATGACCAGGTCGATATTAACCTCAGACTACACTGAAGTACAACTGATACAACAACTCGTTCAACATGTTGAAAACTTCTAAGCTGTTTAATTCTCCTGGCAGTCATTCCAAGGAATGACTTCACACAGACTACGTTTGGCTACTGGACATGAGCTACCACAAAAAGCAACCCAAAATTGAGAGAGAAACCAACCTGCAAATATTATAAACTCATGTTTATAATACTACAGAAGAGACCAACACGATCAGAGTCTGACGCCCCACTGTCCATAGGCTAAAAAACTTAAATAAACTCCTTTGGAAATTGGATGCACATCCTAGGAGAGCATTGAGCTTTGCATTGAAGGCCTTACAAAAAACTGCTGAGAGGTCAGGAAGAGCTTCTATACATAACACAAGCTTATTTCTGGGAATTCCTCAGTCTCAAAAGCAGCCATATCGATGAAGGCTGCAGGCTGCCTCTTCCTAGTGTCTTTTTATTTGGTATTTAAGGAAGGGGTTAAAGAAGCTTTGGTAGAAATAGTGTGCTTAAAGGTTGCCATCTATGCTAAGAGCTAAACTGATAAGATAGTGCTTAAGGCTTTACTAGCTGTTGCTGTAATTATCTGAAACAAGAGAACCTTGTTTAGTGTCTGTTGTTAAATGGTACTTGCTAACGGGATGGGTTGAAGTGCCACAGTCATTAGGTTAGAAGTGACCTTGCATAAACAATTCTTTGTCTGAACAACTTCTTTCTAGTGTAGTTGGTCTTGGGTGAATTCAAAGAATTCTTGGAAAAATTCAAAGCTTCTCCCGAGAGATGGTGCTGATAAGGAGGAGGCACCCCGAGAAAGGTGGTGCCTGAGACTATTTATAAACAGAGAACATCCCAAGGATAGTTGTGTCCACTTGGAAAAACACAACTAGGCATGTGCCAGGGGAAGGAGGTAAAAAGTTCAACCTGATGAAGACTTTGAGCCTTCATCGCTGAGACTCTCGACAACCACCACCAGGAGACAGCATGCAGGCACAACTGGGAGGTGCTTATGGAAATTAATACCTGGGACTAATTGTAATGCGAAACGGGGACAGGTTATGCATGTGTGTAGGCAAATTGCGAAATCCCATGGCTGTGTAACATTCTGCAGTAAGGTGAATTCTGCACTAAGGTGAATTGCACATCTTTGCATGGCACCGAATAAACACACCTACTTTACAACCTCATGGGTTGTGGGGTCTGTGTCCACACATCAGGTATGAGACCAGTTTCCAAGATGAACTAAATCCTGATACTGGCTCGGAGTCTCTGGAATTCATGTGAGAATAGAAAGACATTCCACTGATACTCTCGATGACAGCACTTCGAGGGCCTGCCTTTCCCCTGAGGTAAAGAACCACCTTCAGCATATCTCTTAACTCTAAACTTAACTTAGTTCTTTCTGTACAGTTGGTCTTTAAATATTTTTTTTTTTGGTTCTGCAGGTCTTTGTGTCAGAAGGGGGAGGAAAATACATTTAAAGCAGGAAATGTGATGAGATCAAGAGAGAGTTACAGAATCAGAAATTACTTTTAAATAATTTCAGAAGCACACAGATTTCTAGTTGACAGGCTCTCTTTTGAGACAACTTTAAATTTGACAACAATATTGACTTCATCATAACCAGTTCAGCTTTTCCTTGAGAGTATAAACTTGACAGAATATATTTAATTGTAACAAGTAAACCGGATTGATTTTTCCATATATGACCCCCTTGGGGAGCTTTCAAAGATAATTCTCTGAAATATCAAATCAGGCAGGTTTTTCAGCAAACCCTTCAGTTCTAAGGACCTCTCTGAACCCACTGAAACTCTCGTGTTTGAAGATGTGTGCTTTAAGAGCGTTGCTGAAGCTGGGCTCAAACAGGTTTCCCTTAGCTGGCAATGTTCACGTGGGTAAGAGAAATTTTGAGAGAAATTTTAAGTTGTCAGATATGTTTGGTGATGACAGAGAGACTGAGGTCAGGCAATTTAAAGGCATCACCCGCATCACACAGGTGTTCACATAGGCTCTGCAAGCCACTACTTAAAATGCAGACAAGGAAACAAAATTTGAGAGGCACTTTCTGCGATTCTGAGATTCTAAGAACTAGACCCTAAACACTTCCATACTACTCCTGTATGACCATTACCATTAAACTAAACTTCAATGCCAGAATAGAGGGTAGGTCTCCGAGCATTTTATTACTAAGCCACTTGATTGCTCTTCTATGTGACGAGTCTCTGCATTCCTTGGAGTGTGCTGTCATATGCCATTTTTAATGAACAACGATACACTGTAAAATAGATCAAATTTTTACCCAATTTTTCCCCTTCCGTGTTTCCTCTTTCTCACAATTGTTACATTTCTATTAAGGTAATAATTGCGAAAGTGCATGGCTGCCCTTTTTTCTGTGAAATATTATACCGGCCTACTATAACAGCCCAAATCTGTTCCACTAGACCTTAGAGGGGCTTTATATATGGGGCACCCTTTCAATGAGGATTCTTAGGCAGAGAAGCTTGTGTGTTTCTTTTGGAAATGATTTTTAATGATATTAAGCCACTAGTACCAACAAGATTTTACTTTTTCAGCACTATGCAGGAACCATATATATTCTGTACCCAAATTATAGCAAAATAATAATAATTACAGAAATGAGGGCTGCCTAGTAACTATTCGAAATGAACTTCTTAAATTTTAATTAGAACCATAGCAGTGTAGTAGTGTAATGGGAATACCACAAAGCTCAGCAATGAGCACAAAACTCAACCTTCTTCCTATAAAGTCAAGACTGCAATATTACACGCACTTATTTCACCTCATTTGTAAAATTAACAGTCTCCCTCAGACAATTAAAAATCATGCTGAGTACTGAGCCACAGTAAATTACAAATATAATTAAGTAAATAATATGAGAGCCCAAGTCTCTACTTAAATATGCTGTCAATTCAGCTAATCCAAACACAGCAAATATTAATGCAATACTTCAATGTCTGCAGCTCGGATCCTGATCTACAGTAATAACAGCACATTAAGATTTTGTCTGTAGTCAGAGCAAACTGCTTATTATCCCCAAGATGACTGGAGTACCAGGTTAGCAATAATAAGCTGCTGGTATCTTCCATCATCCTGTTGGGTAGGTGGGCAGAGACAATTAGCACTTCTTGCTTGACTGTATTTGCCACCAATTATACACACATTTATATACTTCACTTCACTTATACTTCCCTTATACTTCACTTTAAACTGAAAAGAAGCCAACCTGAAGCTACTGAACAATAAAGGATTAAAATCAATGCTGATTAAAGGGCTCAGCCAAGTGTAATTTTTAATTATGCTACTTTAGGAAGTCACTAGCCAATCACTACTGGCATTCCCTTGTTTCTGCATTCAAAGTATGAGCAATTAATACACTGAGAAAATCTTGTGATTTCAGCAGCTAGCACCCCAAGGAGAAGAAGTTTAAGATTCTGTATCAGTGATAACTTCAGATGAGTACTATGAAAGAAATGAAATGTGTCGAAAATTATGCTGACAGCACATGTCACTTGCCAACAATATACACTAGCGCTGATACATGCTGGTATCTGTTTACAAGCTCAGAGAGAAAGGATTAAGTACAATTTAATTCATTCAAACTTAAATATGTATTTATACCACTATATAGCAGCCTGTGAATGGCAGATATTTCACTGTCTCACAGCAGTTCTATTATTCTCAGCCCAACCTCATAAATATTAATTGCTTTTGAAACAACTGTAAGTCTGCACATGACAGAAAGGAAAAATCCCAAGCACAGGCTTTTCCCTCGACATCAATCCACAGGAAAAAGAAAATATTCTCTATGAAATGTTCCTGCATCAGCACCAGTGGGAAGTTCTGCAGTCTCTTCTAGTTGGAGGTAAATGGTTTTAATTTGCTCTTCATCAGGAGTGCAAGAATCATTTATATAAAGCCTTAATACTTCCAAACCTGCTTCACAATAAGGAGAGGATTCCACAGCTCCTCCACAAGACTGTCCTACTGTAAGATTTTTCATGGTATGTGGATGAAGGATTTGGATTAAAAATGGGTAGAAATAATAAACAGAGGCAAATTAAAAAATAAATAAACCCACCTTCTTCTATCTCCAACACCTCTCCCTTCCCACAAAGTATGTGCGTTTTAAACAGGAATAATTACAAAACTAAAAGGAATGAAAGAAAAAAAAAAAAAAACAACACCCTTGAGAGCAAGAAGAGAGAGAGCAAGGACAGGAGAGCCACAGACAACACCTACAGACATGTTCACCCATAACAGCTGCCACATTACTCTTGGCAAGAGCTCCTCACCCTCCCTTACCAATGTCTCGTAGACACAAGTATTTCCAGTGTGGTGAAACTCTCGACTTGCACTGACTGCAGAGTAAGAATCATAGAACGTGTTAGGTTGGAAGGGAACTTTAAAGGTCATCCAGTCCACCACCCCTGCATTAGGCAGGGACGTCTTCCAAACCTGCTTCCAATGAGAGGATTCCACAGCTCCTCCAGAAGACTGCTCTACTGTGAGATTTCTCATGGTATGCGCATGAAGGACCCAGGATTAAAAATAGTTAGAAATAATAAACAGAAACCAACAAAACCCCCACATTCTCTGTATCCAACACCCCTCCCACAAAGGTCAGGTTGCTCAGAGCCCCATCGAGCCTGACCTTGAATGTATCCAGGGACGGGGCCTCCACCACTTCTCTGGGCAACCTGTTCCAGTCATCTACCACCCTCATACTGAAGAACGTTTTCCTACCAAGAAGAGCCAAGAAGCTAATCCAAACTTTGCATCTGCCCTGCCGAAAGGTCAATGAAGTATGAGACTTGCCGATACATGGCAACTAGGCATCTGGCACACGTGCAATTTCATCCCTGCTTCAATCTTGTTAATGGCATGAGCAATGGAAGAGAATACATAAAACAGCCTTATGAAATTTGTGGAGTACATTAACAGCCCAGGCCAGTCAGCCTGTACCTTGCTCCAAAGGAAGGAAGCAAGACTAGGCCATGATTATTTTATATACATTAATTTCAGTGTGAAGCACTTTATAAAGACTGGACAGTCCACGTCCCCTTACCATTTGATATATATATAGATATACTGATTCACAGCACATATGTGGTGGAAGTCTCCAGAATGTACCTGAAGAATCTAGTGAGATGTTAAAGAAACCAACTGCATTTCTTTTTCCTTTCACATACTGTTGCACATGTTATGCAATTTCTGCCTAAAATATCTGTACATCATATAAGTGTTTCTAACAGAACTCTGTCAGTTTTTTTCTAAAACCAGGGTACCTCAAATAACTTTTCCAGAAATGTAGAATGCTCCTTCCCAAATTATACTGGTCTCCATATTCCTCACAAAAACTTTACACTGCTTCACTCTCACTTCTGACATGGATATAAGCAAATATGCCAGTAGCACCACAAGAATTACAGTACTTTCAAGTCACTGTTTGTTTTCTTTCTTTCTTCCTCAAAATAGTGTGATGGGCAATAGAAGACAGGAAACAAAACTCAAGGTGTATGCACAGCATGCAGTGAACAGCCGACAGCTTCGAAGTACATCATCCAGAATACGCTCGCGTTTGTATTGTATGAAGTCCTACCTCTGCAATCACTGAAATCCCCTTTGCTTTGAAATGCCAAAATCTGTTTTCAGCCTAAATAGCAATCGTGAGGCATTTGAGAAGTTCTTGATAACGAATATGTTATAAACCTGGATCCAGCTGTTGCAGGAAGCAATTCTCAATTACACAGTTGGCTGAAAATGCACCGTGTAATAAAAGAACTGTTTGTGCAGTGCAATTAGGAATCTGCAAACATGGGGGATACTCCGATAATCCAGCCCCAAATTTCACAAAGGTGAACTGCGCAATTTCTCATTATGCAAATCAACGTAACAGACCATCTTTCAAAATATTTAAGAGCACATGTATTGCTCTTTATCATTTCCTGGTGAAAAAACATCCTATTTAATTTCTTTCGTCTGGTCCATGTCATGCCACATTGGCTATGGAGGCAAAACATCACAGTGGATGTGTGACAGTGTGAATCGTCCTGGTTAAAACACC
Source organism: Heliornis fulica (assembly GCA_013399135.1). NCBI lineage: Eukaryota > Metazoa > Chordata > Aves > Gruiformes > Heliornithidae > Heliornis > Heliornis fulica. The sequence continues at coordinate 12,654 of VXBZ01002893.1, forward strand.
TGGCTAGGTAATGATTTTACTATGCAGCGTGCAAGTATTTGTTTTTGTATAGCCATCATCCATTAAACTCAAGCTTTCAAACCTGCTCAACAGGTCTCTGGATGCTACAGTGGATGTGGCAAAAAAGCTGTCAACAGAACATTTATTATTTTTCCATCAAGCTACACTGGGTGGTAAAATGAATAGAGCTCACTCCTGCATGAATTCCCACCAAACTGAACTTAGGGCATAGTAAAGACCATGTGTTGTGTCCTGCACAATTACATATGTCTTTTGTTGTCAAAGAAATTGATCCCCTCCCCCTTTAAAAAAACCAAACCCAAAATCACAGGGTAAGTAGTACATTTTTTCACCGTGGGCAAGTTAAGAACAAAAGACCTAGGCAAGTTCAAACTATCTTGTCAATAGACCTGATTCAGAAGTCTACAAAATAACATATTTCACTGGCACAAGTCACAGTGGACATAAAAGCAAATGGAAAATTGCAGTATATCATCTTTATTATCTAGAAATTAGTTTGTGTTGGGTTTTGTTTTGATTTTTTTAACAAAATAACAGACAGTACTGCCAGGTTGACTAACAAATCCTCTTATTTTCTGCTAATATGCAAGACAAATCAAGAGAATCTTACGTAGTCATGAATGCAGCACCTTAGTCACAGGATCTTGCTGCTGGCCTATCTCTGCTCACACTGGCTGCCAGTATTGCTGTTGATTTGAATAGGAACATAGGTTGAAGTAAAAAGCTTTTTAAAAGTCCCACACAGTGTAATAAGTTTTATTATATCTATCTACACAGGCACTGTTTTTCAATTATATTTTACTGTGAGAAAATTGAAGAAATCACGTAATCAGGAGAACTGATACATATTTTTGGTTACAGACGACACAGCTTACTGGTATGCCAGAAGATTGTACAAGGACAAAGACAAAATACAACTGCTGTAACCACACATTGGTTTTGCGTAGTTAGTTTATTAACTGCTTGAATAGCTAGTTTGTGTGCTACTTAGGGAATGTAAAGCAGTAATAAGTGCTAATTAATCATATTATTTATGTAACAAACTACAGCTGCAAACTGTATACAGATAGAAAGAAAACTATGAACTGCATTAACAGTGAAGGAAGAAGCCTCCATCCATTTCCTTCATCGGGGAAAAAGCGAACTGGGAAGCAGTCCCAGGCAGCAAAGGATAGGCTGGAGCTGCAGAAAGCCTGCTTCTGGGCAAGTGACAGAAGCAAGAGATGAGGTGAATGAACGATACTAAAAGTCCCGCCCAACTGCTTATATTAAGAACATATGGTGAGAAAGAAGCAGAACTGCAAGGGAAAAATGACAGTTTCATTGAATTGCAAATGAGTGGTAATAATTTCAACATCCACTGTGACAGGATATTTCCATGTGTTATTATAAGCTCCGGTGGATGCTGTCTTCAACCAGTTCATGAATCGGATCATTTGATGCCGCAGCATTTAGTGCAGTAAGGTTGTAGGTAGGACGGTGCTCCTGCTAGTACTTTCTGATGACCTAATGAACCTTCCCTAACTGGGACAGCAGTTTCTGCTGTCAGAATGACTTAAGAGCTGAGTGATAAAGGGAAGACAGCATTTATCACTTCTTCCAAGCCCAAAATCATGCATAAATGGATGAAGTAAATGAACAGATTACCTAGTGGTGGTAAAAAAGCAGGAGAAAGCATCTAGTGGTATGAAACATGCAGGAGAGAGAGATGTATCTGTTACTCTGATAAAGTTAATCTCAGTTCTCCAAAAACACCCACAAAGCATGAGGAGAAATTGATTGTTATTTATACCAAAAGTCAAGAGAAAGGGAAAGAAAGAAAAACTTAAAACATTCTGTAAGTGAAAATAAAACTCTTCCAAAAGACTTCTGCCATGGCTTTCAATGGTGAAGTTACACAATGAATGAGAATTTAAATGTACAGCTAGATATTCAAACAAACTAATGGAAAAAAGATTAAAAACATCAAATGAATTAATTATTGTAAGAGTATTCACAGTCTATCATTATGTTATTATTTCTATGAGATAAAAAGTTTTCTATATGATACTAGAGAAAGTTTTAACAACCTTATGAAGAAGTTGATTTCTGTTTGTTATTGTTTGATTGGCTTATTTTCTTCAGCCTGACAGTATATATAAAACAGCCTGCAGAGATGGTAAAACACAGGATTTTTCATGTAGCTTTAAATATAGAGAATGCTGAAAAAACTGCAGGATGCATATCTTAAGAGATAAAGAAGCCAAAACCATTTTGTGATACCATTGTTAAGTTTGCCATCAGAGTTAATTTCAAATTTTCAGTTATTTTTTTCTGACACACTGTCAACCCTTTTTATATCTCAGTTTTGTGATCACATACTACTGAATCTTCCTTTTATTAGTTTTGAGAATTAGCATTTTTTTCATTATATATTAAATTCTCTTTTAAGATCTCATGCTAAGACAAACAAGGACAAACCTTGTTAGGTGCTTTGTATTTCATATTTACCATAATATGGAGCAAGTACCCAGGAATCAGTGTGTAACTACTGTGGAAGTTGTCATGAGCACACTCTTTCCCTGGCAAATCTTCAAGTGAGATATGGATCAGAGACTTAACTTAATGGCCATGGAATGTCGGAAAAAATAGTCTATAAGCTGAAACTGGAAATACCAGGTCCTCAGCAACAACTCTTTCAGTTCACTGATGCCATCCTCTTGTGCAGCAGTAGCTTCTGAACAGACACAGATCCTACCTCTCGTGGTACACAGGGCTCAAATGACCCACTCTCCATTGCCTGCATTTTTGGTACTTGCACTTTTTTGTTTAACTGACAAGAATTACATACTCCCCATATAATTATGACAAGTCGTATTTAGTATGCCAGGAGCATGCAAGTCTGAGTGAATATTGTCCTCTGTTGAGTCATGCTGGAGGAATAGAGGCCCACTCTACTCTCAGGCTGTTGATGTGGGACAGACTGTTGCTTATCGGTCTTCCCTGTTCCTTTGCTCCCAGACATTGCTTCCAGCATTGGGATGACCTGCATTAAGTTTTCAGATTAAAGGTTTCTGCTGAAATGATGAGGCATTAGACCATTTTGTTTCACAAAAATTTAAGTTATGGGTCCAGGAGCCATTCTTCATCTGCAGTATTTAAACTTCACTGGAGAAAATGGAACGTGCGAGGCTTAGGAGACCCTACATGATCATATTTTGAGCATAAGAAAAATATCCTTTTAGTAGCTCATTCTAACCGTTAGGGAAATGCAGCTTTAGAGCTTTTTCCCCTGTTTGTATTTCACATTCCTTCCAGAAGATAACAGTACACAGCAAAACATGTATCTTCAGTTTCTTCACACTTTAAAGCTCCATTTTATTTAAGATGGCACCTTTTTGCAGTTATTGCAAGCTTTGTAAATAAACAGCAATTCTGTATGTGTTAGTAAAAGAAAAAAATATTTGTGTTTATTTAAAATACTTTTTTTTGGCTACCATCTGGAGAAAGTCCAGTCAACAGCTCTTGCGATGTGTTAGCTGAACACAATCACAGACATTCACTAAAACGTGACCCTGGTGCATGAACTAACTATTTTACCCACAAAGTAACATACAGATTGCTCAGTTATGCATCTTGTGCTCTTATGTGTCCCTACACAAAGAAAGGAATGAATTGGAGCAGCTTTTTCTACTAAGTTTGCGCAGGAACAGCTGATTTTTAGTGTGTATGCGCTAAAACATTTCATAGAAGGCCCCAAGAATTGAGAGAACACTCTCAACGGATGAACCTTTATGATATGCTACAGAAAATTATTTATCATTTTGGCGTGTAACGACATGCTGGTTGTTACACTGTGCATGACCCACAGTCCTAATGAAGGCTTCATCACAGAGCTGACACTATCTTAAGTATACCCAACTTGGGTTTGACAGTTGACTTTGTAAATTTTGAGTCAGTGGAAAATGATAACCCTCAGAATGAAAACAATTCCTCAAAATATTTATCAAGAATAGCAGTTGTTTCTACAGATGGTTCTTGCCTTTCTGCATTTTGTAAATAGTTAACCAGTTACTGTAACAGAGAAATCAAGTCCTGATATTTTTTTAAAAATAAAAATAATTGTTTAAATATGTTTTTTTCAATGAGAACAAGGTCTTTTCCATTTTAATGTTTGCTTTTGGTAGATACATTTTGTTTTCTGGACTTCCTTCACCAAACCATGACTGTCCTGCAGAATACCCCACTGGATTCCTTATTTAAGCTTTCACTTAAATATACTGGCACTCAAAATTCCTCACACCAGAGCACATTACAGACATGGCTTGGGTGGTGAGGCCCCATCCATAAAACATAGCCTATGATTAGCAAAAAAAATCTTTAGATCAGAGGAACCTTCATTTAAGTTGACAAGACTTCTCAACTGTTCATCTTAATGGAAAGTTAAAAACAAAGTGATGAGTCAAGTGTAAAGACTTGAAGAAACAAAAGCTTGTTGTGAAAATTCAAATCACTACATTGAATGCTGAATGAATTATATTAACAGCTTGTGAATTAAATTTCTGGCCTAAAGCGATTGAGCTACTTCACTCAGAGCATTATAAATGTCTACATTTTTCTGAAAGAAGACACAATACTTGCTCTTTTAAAGTAATGTTAGTAGGGAAAAAAAAAACAACTTTAAGGAAAAAAAAGCCTTGATTTTGCATCCCAATACCATAGTACTGCCTGCCTGTCCAAGAAACAAGCATGATTTATGTTATTTAAAAAGTTTTCTAGCATTTTTCTGAGCAGTCTCCTTAATTATTACATAAAAGTGTGTGGACAAAGTTAAAACAGTTTTCAAAGTAAATCATGTTATGAGATACAGAAAAAATTATAGATATCCCAACTTAAATAACAGTCAGTCTGTTTTTTTTTTTTTTTTTAAAAAGCATCTATTATGCAAAATGGCATTTGCTTAAATTTTTCCAAAGCACAATACTACTAGGAGCTTGTCTTTTTTCACCACCCAGTTAAACACCAATTCTCTGATGTTTGATGTCAACTGCAGGGCTCTCATATCCTTTGTATCCTACACAGCTTCTGCACAACCCATATTTCTCCAAATCACAGCTATTTCAGTTCTATAAAGGATTCCTTCTCACTCCATTTTAACTGCCCTTTTAGTATTAGCCACATGAATGTACAGGAATTCACAGTGCTTATGAACTTAAACACTATTTGGGAAAACTATATGGCAGTTTTGCCTGTGGAAGGCTCTACTGACCGTGGTGGTGCTGGATAGCCTTGTTCTTTGTTTCTTTAGCCTCACATCAGCAAACTCTTCAGAATCAATTGAGGTTCACATCCCAACATGAGCAGAAACAAATTTCTTCAGTGAAGGACAACTGATAATTTTCCTACTTTTTCCCTTTCCCAAGTTGCTGGTGTTTTCCCAACTTGGCAATAAATTGCAGGGTTTAATTTGACAATGACTCACTTTCTATGAGTACCAGACAGCCGCACACAAGGTCACAAATTCTAATCTTACCGGTTATGAAACAATTACTGATGCATTTTACCTTCAAGTATCCAGAAAGCTGTACAGAACTAACTGGTGTGACTATGTGTTCGTAAGACAAGTGTTAATGTTTGTCATGGGAAGCAGATACATGCTGGGTTTTGGGATGGGGTTTGGGGTTGGGATTGCAGTTCTTTATGGATTATTTTAATGATTATGTTTCTTTAACAATTCCTCAGCCTGGGACTGCTCTTTTTTTATACAGTGCCCAAAACATGTCTTTGATTATTGATTTGACTTCCCAAATGCTGTAGTAGCCTCTGCATTAAAAAACAGCATCAAAAGAGTATTAGGAATCTGTTTTGATAGCAGTGCACTGATGAAACAAAACCCCAGTTCACAGTATAGGTGTATGAGAAAAGAAAGCCAGCCAAAGCAGGGGAGAATGCTACTGAAGCGGAAAATGCTTTCTAACCAGAGTGCAGCTGAGCTCCCTCAACAGAGCTCGCTCTGACTGCAAGATAAAGAGGTGGATAAGAAATTGAATTCAGTCAGGGTTGAATCAGGTCAGTAGGAATATTTGTCAGATATTTTGGGTTAATTTTGCGTGACCAAAAGATTGTCATTGGTGGGACAGACAGGGTTTTTTTCTGCATAAATAATTGCACATTTCTGATTAAAATAAATTTCACCCTTAAAGGTCAAGAAAAATTTTATCATTAGACCAAATCAAGACTTAAAAGTCTGTTTAGCAAGATATTTTTTCAGTATATACAGAACGGTACTTAAGTCACTGTAAGACAGAGAACTTCCAACTTTTTAAGCTCCATGGAGTGTAATAAATGGCCAGCCTGAACAGCCCATGGAGCAGAAGAAACTCTCTGCCACTGAGAAGAGGGTATAAAATTTCATTATGTTAACTTTGCTTCCAGAATTGATCATAGTTTAAGGAAAGAGGTTTAGTTTTACTGAGTCTTCATCATCTTGGCCCAGATGCTAGCCTTTAAACAAAAAAATATCTCGAAGGACAGATGCCTAGACTAGTAGGATAAAATGTTCAGAGGTACCAAAAAGAGATTAAATGTTTACATTCCACTTGATTTTAACCCAAATCACTGTTAGGAAGCTGCTATATTTGAATGTCTAAGAAGTATGGTATATCCTAATCTCTCCTCACCATCTGATTGGTAGTTGAAAAAAACACAACCATTTCCCTTCCAGATGATATGCCTCATTATATGAGGCAAATGGAACAAACGGAAGTTCTTTTTCTCCCTAAGAGAAAGGGTAGAATTCTTGTTAACCTTTTTTGCTATTGTTACAGTACCATGTCTGCCTGCATAGGTTTGCAGTAACACTGTCACTCAGATGACCTCAATTCCGAGCAAACATTAACAACAAACTTCCATCTCATTCCTAGATGTACTTATTCCAGAAGAAAAGAGAAACATTTCTGTGGTATGTTTTGCAGCTCAATGTCAGATATTTTAAGTGCTTTAAACTGATTGTCACTCACCTTCAGGAATACTACAATCAATAGTTCAAATGGCGTATTTCCAAGTGCTATCTCCCTCACTCTTATCTTTCCAACTGCAAAGTAACTCTATTTTGCCTTTTAAAAACATTGACTTAGTGACAGAGCAACTCTACCACATTGTTATCCGACAGAGGCAGATTTAGCAATTTCTAGAGGAATATATAGCCAGAAAGAGTCATAAAGTGTACATGCGTATCGAACAGTACTGCCCAAAGCAATGCTGGGAGCTGTTTCGAGTACTGCAGCTGCTTGTAGACACCATTTGCTCTCATATACAAGTGTTTCTTTGTCACACACACACAAAAACTCAATCTGAATCCATTTCATAGACTACTCTCCCCATTATTTGCTCTGCAGGTTTACACACAGTCCAATATCTCAATATTCATGCAGAGAGCAATATATAACTTATTCCCCAAGACAGTGCTCTGTTACTGACCTCTTTTTAGAGTCTGAAAGAGTAGCGATGATGGGGATGAAATGGCCATAGAAAGACAACAGGCTTAAAACAGGACTTTTGGAGAAAGGGTAGAAGAAAAAGTACTAAGCACTGAACATGATACCAGGAATTCAATCAAGCGATCGAGGAAAACACATTTTAGATCAGAAGATAAAAGCTTGCTTATAGTATCATTTATGAACAGAAAATAACCTCAGTTTTGGGTAAGCCAGCATTTTCAGAACGGCTTAAGTGCAAAACTTTTAAAACTTGTGTAAAACTTGCTAGTTGCTTTGACTAGATGTCAATCAGTGCTGTAGACTGCAGCACAATGTGGGCATTTTTGAGCTAATTAGGATACAGTAAGTAGCTTGGTCATGGTAACACAAGATGCAGCAGGATATGCTATGATCTGAGCTCCGTGTTGATAAAATACATGTCTGTTACAAATGCTCACCTTCAGCAGGTGAGCATTTGTTTGCAGTTGGGGCAGTAACTGTAATGACGGTGAACTAGCCAAATCAGTTTTAGTGACAGGACACCCAAAAAATACTAAGCACTTCAAAATGCCTGATGATAACAGACAATAGCTTGGTCAAGAAAACACAGCAGGACAATAGAAAATGCTTTGCTTCCACTAACAGACTAAAACACATTTTTTTAACAGACTTAGATGTGAGGAGCAGTGGAAGGAATAGGAGATTTGGTTTCCAAGTTGCACATTCTTTGAGAGATACCATATATACTCCATATCATGCCACAAAGGGTCTTCCTCTGTATACCTATATACTGTAGTCACCAGCCTAAGATGAGGCTGGTAGATCACTGGAACTGGTTGCCCAGATAGGTGGTAGCGGCCCTGTCCCTACAGAATTCAAGGTCAGGTTTGATAGGGCTCTGAGCAACTTGGTCTAGCGAAGATGTCCCTGCTTACTGCAGATGGGGTTGAACTAGATGACCTTTAAAGGTCCCTCCCAACCTAACACATTCTATGATTCTAAGTCAACCAAATCTTAATATCCTTAGAAACTCATCCACCACTAGATATGGTCTATCAAAGGCATGGGAGAGGTGAAACTTGGTAACCCTACCTCATTTACATACCAGAAACTGTATTTCCAAGAAGGCCTTGCAGAGAAGGAAGCTGTCTGGGGTAGGAACTGCTCACTCAGAAGTATCCATGCACAGTTCTTCCTGCAAGCTCAGACCAACAAAAACCAGGTCTCTTTCTTTTCCCTCCCTGCTTTCCTTCAGCAAGGAAATGCATTAGAGGAATATTAAAGAGCTTACTTTAAAGCTTTCCATCCACACTGTTTAACATACAACCCCCCC
>VXBZ01002893.1:21474-87114 GCA_013399135.1 Heliornis fulica
CCCAAGTAAGAACACAATCAGACATACCATTCCAACAACAGCAATATAACCCAAAACCCTTTCTACCTTCATCTTCTCATCAGCTGCTTATGAGTCCCTTCTGTGAGACTTGCCAAGTGACTTGAACCTGTAGCCACCCTCTAATCCCTCACTCTATCAAGTACAGTTTAGCTTGAATTCCCTTCTCTTCATTGTTGATCTTCTTTCTTCATATAAAACATCCCTTTTTGGGAGAAAAAGGCTGGTGAGCAGCCAAGCTGCATAAGCGTATTTGACTTGACTTTACTAAGCATCATCCAAACTACACTCTTCTGTATGACAAAGAGACACTACTATATCAGAAAAATGATTAGCTACTCATAAGATAATGCAAGAAACAATTACAGATAACACGATCTCTCATCTACGGTCTTCTTTCAGACACCGAATCTCTGAAATAAAAATAACTTTGTTGCCCATTACAGTCTTTTGAAATGCTCCCTTGAAATAATATGCTATTTTTTTCATTGTTTTGAACAGGTGTGTAAAGGCTGAACAAACTTATATTGTGCCAAAGTAAAAAGGTGTAATTTATCATTTATGAAGGGGATGATTCACCATCTTTTTACTGATTTTTTAACAATTAGCTTTTCTTGCACTTTGGATTGAAACCCATGTGCTTAATTCAGTTCAAATTATCTTTTACAACAAAGTAAATAAAAGCAATTTCATCTGTTTTTCATGTATTCAAGCCTAGTGTTGCTTTTAAAGAAAATTAATTATATATTAATCTTTCAAAATAATTTAAATATCATATTAAAGATGTAATTATGAATCTTAAAATTACAGGGTCATATTGCATGTACTGCTCATGTTGAAATAATGTATATGGAAGAAATAATGTAGTGGTACAGATTACATATATATACACAAATATATATAATAATTCAATAAATAGAGATTCTGGAGATATTTAATGATAATAATATTATCTGGATGTAATAAAAATAGTAAATTTGTTTTTTCTGAGTATTTTGAGATGTTTATTTTCTCCTGAATTATGTCTCCAGTCAAGAGATGGCTAGTACTTTCTAGGAAATTGTCCTCTAGATAAACATATTTGGCTAACTGTAAGAACAAGTTATTGTAATTCACATCTGAAGGTCCATGAAAAGCAAAGGAATTTCATAAGCAACCCCCAAAAGCTTTCAGAAGTTTAGTTTTTATATGTTGTAGTTGAATTGCCTGTTTATTAAACAAAAAGATAATGCAACTATCAGTGAAAACGCAGCTGTTCTTGAATTCCTTTTTTGCACAAAGCAATAAAACTGAATGGTCATTTGCATTCAGTGTTGGCACTTCAGGGACATATTAATAATTTCCTAAAACTGAAATGGAAGGAGGTCTCAGCATGATAACATCTGAGTTTGAAGTTATAAAGACTCTGACGAAACTGCAACATCCTTAGCATAAGGAAAAGAAGCCAAGGTTTCTACATTCCAACATGGACACTGAAGGTACAAAGCTAAAAAATCCTCTGCAATAGATTATCACAGCTGACACATTTAATCAGTTTTGACACACAGTCTCCTCCTTTTGCCAGTTTTAAAGCCATTTGTCCTTGAAAGGGCAAACAAACTCCAGGCTTCAGGAGGGAACAAAGACTACTGTAAATCCAGCTGAGGGAGCATATCCTTCCAAAGGCCACTCTTTTTTTTTTTCCTTTCAGATAAAATGGTGTAAAATTGTGCATCGCAAAGATTGTATGCTCCAATCTGTCCTACTTTACAGCTTTATAAATACAGCAATTCAAAGGGCTGTTGCTTATAGCAACAAATATAAAATAGTACAGATGGAGAGGGAAGAAAATATTACTGCAAGCCCATGACTGTGCATAGCGAATTTACACCTCTGAGAACACGTTGGGGTTTGATAAAGGAGGAAAAGGACAGACATTAATGTTGCAGTAATGAGGAGTACACTTGACAGTGTTTACATACCCTGAGTCACCCTTAGGAGGCCTTCTATAATTTAAACACAGGCATTTATCTCTGAAAAGTGTGTCTCAAGACTATGAACTGATAAGGCACTTTTTATTTAAATGGACTGCAAATAAACTACCTAATTAGCTCACTAGGTTTCTTTTAGTTAGAGATAAATATTTCCAAGAATAAAGTAGTAAATATTACTAATGAAAATAAAAATGTTCTGATGAAGGATCAGCCCTTCAGTAAAACCACAGCAAGCTGAACGTCCAGGATTGTGCCAGCACGCGTTTGGCTCACAGAAAATAAGACAATATATAATGAATGCATAACAAGAAAACCTGAACTTTCAGTAATTGCACAAACATATTCCCCTTTGATCTGCATGGTAGACATGATTTTACTAACCACAGAAATGATCAGACGAAAGCATTCTTGGGTAATCTGTTTGACATAACAGCAACATTGAAGGATCACAGTGCCCCAATCCTCCACTTACTGGCAAGTGAACTGAAACAACACTCGCCTTTTCACAATCAGCAGGAAAGTTATTTTTTGTTTTGGTAAATTCTGACAAATAGTCAAGTTTTTATTACAGCTGTTACCACTGCTGATGGTACAACTTTGCTGTATGCACTAATACAGGCACAGTTCTGCTCAGTGTTTATTCTTCCCAGTGAAGATAGCTGCTATCAATTTAGTGATGCAAACTGAATGCCCACTTTAATGAGCTCTTAGACTGCTTCTGTATCGTCTGTCACCATCATCCTTGAACTTGCCAAACCACATGACAAGTGAGTTTCCTGAAACATGGTCTGTAAGAACTCCGTCAACATGAGAAGGCACACTTGAAGGAATATAATCTAGGCCTCTCTCTATTAGCAGTGCCAGCTTAGGCATGACGATGAAAATAAACCCCCTAATTTTGCACACAAACCTGGTTTGTAAATATCTCCTTTTCTTACATAATTACAGAGCAGAAGCCATTGTTGGCAGTTTTTAACAGCAAAATCAGTGCAATGTGTCATACTGGAAACCCAGTAGAAACACCTAGCTTGTGGAGTGGCATGGAGTATTATGTGCATTACGTAGAGTATCACAGTACATTTGCGAAAGGGAATTTTTTGCATGTTTTTGAGAATGTGTATGACTACTCTGGAAGCATTACAAACATGAAAAATAACTGTTTTCACTCTGAAATACTTTGAGTCATGTAGGAACAAGGGAATGTAAAGCAAGGAGCATGGCCTTGGGACCATGGCTGGAATATCATGCATGTGACATTGACTTTTGAAAGTTTCACGACAATTTTGCAGACTTGTAAGAACAGAAGTGATAAATGTGAATAGAAAAATTAAAGCATTGGGGAACAGCCAACACAGCATCTGCAAAGGGAAGGCATGCTTCATTATGCAGCATGTGTCCTTTGAAGGGGTTTATGACTTTAAGATAAGGAAGCTCCATTCATCTACTTTACTGAATTTCCACTAGGATTACAAAATTATTCTGAAAATGTTCCTTGCAAAAGAAAAAAGAACCAGTGTGACAAAAAGGAAAGATACTTCACCAGTTACAATATTAGTTATAAACCAGGAAAATTAAAGTTCTCACACTGGAAAGAAACTGCACCTAAAATCAAAGATTTTTTTTTTCTAGAAACAATGCTTTTAAACATTCTCATAAACGCTCAAGAAAAAGAGTTGTGTAATGAACTTGCCTAAACTTTGCCGATGATACTACACTCTACTGGGTAACAGAAGGCAAACTGAAAAAAAATGCAGATCTAAATATTAAAGATCTCAATAGATTGACTAGTAGTGTGACTGTAGGAATTTGATGCATAGAAGGTGACTGAAGCAGGGGAAACAGGCTGTCTGGGGGTGGTGTGGAGTCTCCTTCTCTGGAGACATTCAGGACCTGTCTGGATGCCTACCTGTGAGACCTGCTCTAGGGAACCTGCTATGGCAAGGGGTTGGACTCGATGATCTCTCGAGATCCCTTCCAACCCTTACAGTTCTGTGATTCTGTGAATCTGCTAATAAATCCTTACATTTACACACAGAAAGATGGCCTCTAAGCTAACTATTACCACTTAGCAGCTAGAGCCTACAGCTTTTGTTTTTCCAGGAAAAATGTCATCTGAGTGACCAGCCATGTTAGGTTTCAAACAAACAGGAGACAGTTCATATAGTATCTCATTAATCTGTATACCTTTGCTATCTGTGACTATCACAGTTAATCACAAACTAATAAAATAACAGTCTCTATGCAGGCCAGAAAATCTGCCCAAGAATGATGTTAGAAGAAAAACCAACACTGAACCAATGTATTAGCTTTCCAAGACCAATAGAACACCATAGGGTTCTACCATCACTCATCCTCTCATTCAAGACTGTATTTTAATATCAGGACCAAATGCCTTCCTTGACAAAGAGCAGACAGTTTTACTAGAGACAACGTTACTAGAAATCCTTCAAAAGTAATGTTAGGATCAGGGACTGGAATACCCAGAAAACCTTCTGTTCCCAATTCCATAGACTATCTTTGTTTTAAACATTTTTGCTGCAACTCTAAGGTTCTGCTTAGGTTTTAGAAGTGCCTAACCTGGGTCACTGAATTTTGGTGGGTAAGTTAGGAATGTAGTCTTTACAGGCTTTCTTTGCAAGGAGCAGAGAAAGGCACGTATGTGGTTCAGGTAAGAACACAACCTTGGTATCTGATGAGCCTTACAATATCCAGCCTCTGAAGTGAAGACTGGTTTGAAGAAGTCCCTCTTTCCAATTTAGGGCATCCTCTCACCTTCAGTGCTACTATTTCAAATGGCTGGCAGGAATACTGTCAGTAACACCTTCAAAGCACACAGCCATGTCAACATAACCATCAGATTTGTAGGGGACTAGTTGGGATGCCGCAGCTGAGTCCTGCTTTTTGGGCTGGACTGGGAAAGCCTAGTACACACTGGTGCATGTGTGCCTTCTCCTCAGTGTTTACTTGGTATTGACCTCTCAGAGGGGAAATGAAAAAAAAAGAACTTTCATTTGGAATAGTTACATGCTTTCTGTAGGAAGAAGAAATATAGCTTCAATCTACTTATTCTAAGTCTTTTTTACTGGTATAAAACAGCATTTTGTTGGATGATTGAATTCATAGTTGGACAAGAAAATTCCATGTGAATTTCCTAGTAGAGGATCTTTATCATTTGTTCGCCTCAGCAAGATTCTATCTTATTCTGCAGCTCAGCAACTTCAAAATAACTGTTTTCTATCCATTCATTTGGAATTTTGGATGGCACTCTTATTGATGCGGATTTTTCACTATGAATAGAATCTTTTGTCAACGTTTATATCCAATAATTCAGGAGCCAGCTGCTCCATAAATAATATCAAATCATCTTCATCACCTCAAAGACCAAGTAATCTAATATTAGTCTTGTGGCTTCATCACAGAGAATTTTATTCACCTTCGAAAAGCTACTAACAGTCTGAGATAAAAAGTCTATTTTCTAATCCTCCCCTTTTACAGTGTTCCAAGCTTTAAAGGATTTGGTTTATACCACATCCTTCCAAGTTTCCACATTTGATAAATGTAGTCTTACAAAATCCATTTACCATCCAAATCTGTTACAGCACATGTACACATTAAAATGTTGCGCTAATCTATTTCATCAATAAATTACTGAAATGGCTCTTTTTTAGGCAGGATAAATGTCTAAATGACCATAGCAAAAAGATTGGTTTATATTTATTTTCCCCTTTCTCTATAAGATGATGTCATTCAGTATACTCGAACGAGATTTTGGTTCTCCCATTATTACCCTTCAGTCAGTTAAAGGCCAAAGTCTAGGTAAAATATCTGAACAAATGACCAGACTTTCCATAATACTCTGAAGTGACAAATCTCACAGTGAAGTCACATCATAAAAGAGGCTCAAGAAGAGCACTGCACTTGCTGTGACATAAAATTTGCTTATCAGGCAAGACAAAAGAATATTAATAGCTTTTTGCTGTGTGCTTAATGAAGTAATTCCCAGACTACTTGCAAGCTCCTTTATTAAGAACAATAACATTTTTTCCTGAGATAAATGACATAGTTTTAATACAGAACACCTTATCAAGTTAAGTTTGTTCTATTTTTGTTACTCTAGGCAATAAAACCTACAAAAGCAGCGATTGAAATATGAGCAATTTCCAGACATAAAATATGGCTGCAACTATCATTCAAACAAGTTACCTTGAAATGCGCCAAGAATCACAAGCACAGTTATTGGTCTGAGGAACACAACAATATAAATTCATTGTGATACAGTGGACAAACACAAAATAAGAAACGAGAGAAAGGACATCAGCAACTATCAGGTCACAGTTACCTTGGAGAAATCTATGTCACCATTGGTGTTATTTTTGTCTATCTCTTCTTTTGCTTCTTACAGTCATGAAAGAGGAAATCAGGGACAATTTATTATGATTGTTTTACAAAAGTAATTGTATGGGAGAGTCTACAGACTCTGTGACAGTGTTTCAGGTAGAAGCATAGGAATAAAAATATGTTAAGGACAGAAAGGCATTAAACATGGGACTGAGGCTGGAAATAAGAGTTGAAAAGAGGGAAAATGCAAAGACTTGTTAAATATATACAAGACTATTTCTTTCATCAGCATTCTATCTCATAAAATAGGTTTGTTTCCCACTGGGATTTTCAGTGGGTCTTGAAATTTTTACTATCCTATTTGCACAGAGTGTCAGTCCATCCTCAGTTAACGACCATTAAGTATCACAGTAACACATACTACTTCTGCACAACGAGGTAGTTCAGCTGAACTGTCACCATAAAAGCTGTCCTAAAACTCTTTGCAGGACGGTTGCCTGTAATATATCTGTTGCACAACAGGCATTTATAACAGCTCTAGAGAATTTACAAAGGCATGAGAAAGCAAAACAGGGTTCTTTGTTTTTCCTGTGCTATTAATAGTAGTAACATGAAAATTTCAGTAAAGCCATTTGGCAGCTGCACTACCATACTCAAACCTGTGCTTTTAGGTAGTTTGCTTTATATTTAATTGCTTGGTGTTACCTAGTTTCCTTCTCAATTTCTTTCTTCTCCTAACCAAATTAATTTTAAAGCTGAGTGACTCAGCTGCTTCACTGAAAATAAATCTGCGCCTGCTGTACATACTCTCCTGTAAATATACCCGATGATGTAAATATATCTAATTAATACAAAGCTTCGTAACTAGGAGCTCTTTGATCAGCTCAGTAACAGGAAGCTGTGCAATGTTTGTTATAATCTCCCCCCTTTACATCCCCAAAATTTCTGACTTTCCAATTACACTGAGAATTTCCCTGTGGTTGCTAACAAGGCTGATCACAAGCCAGTGCCTTATTCTTTGCAGGCAGGAATACAGATTAGTTCAGTTTGCCTACGCAGGCAAGCCCTGGTCAAGACTTTCACTTAATCTCCTGTGACGTGAATGAAGAAACACACTAAATTAGCTGTGTGGAATGATTGAATCACTACAGTCGAATGATCAAATGCCAGCATGGAGCTGCCGTCGAAGCTCAGGCCACTAATGAGACTTTTCTGCTTTACTGAATCGGTTTGGGTTTCAGGTCTGTTTTTTAGCACTGCTCAGAAGCAGGAACTGAGTTCACCTGAAGAAAGAGGAAAATGCACTGTTTCTGGTTGTTGCCTTTTAAATCAAATTCAGTGCTTTTGCAACAGGTACTGAGGCTTGGCTTTTTCAACCTGGTCCAAACTGCGTCGGGAAATTCGATCATTGGCTTTTCATCTACTGGGGTAGCCGCTTGCAAAGCTGCTTTTTAATTTCATGTTGCCACAGAACAAACAGAACAAGCTGGTGCTTAATGTTAGCACAGAATGTATGTACTTGGAAGTGCTTCCAGAGAAAGAAATTAAGATGCTAAAATAAGCACCATTTAATTCCAAATGCTCAAGTTTTGCATAAGGGTATAATACCACAGAAATGAACAACCAAAATTTCCAAAATACAGAAAAGATGCATGCATAAAATGAACCTAGTCTAGAAAAATGTCTTTATAAAACATTTTATAGTGGAGCCTTTAACTCAAGTTAGCTTTGCAAAAAATGAAGCAACCCATGAACTTTAATGCCTTTTAAAAATCATAGCCAACTTATATTTACAATCACCATGGAGATGTAGCCTAAAGGATCTAATTCCATTTGACTTAGCAATATCTGGGAGACAAATTGTCAATTTTACCTTCTCCAAATTACCATAAATGCATTTGCAAGTTCTTCAGTGTGCTATATCAAGTTGATATGCTCACTCAGTAAATAAATCTCTCCCTTGTAGAATTTCTACTGAACACTAGTGAAAGAAACAGAGTATTTCTCATTTAGGAACATCAGATATCAGGACAAATTATGATGAGTTATATGCTCATGATGTGGAGAGAAGATTTTTAATGCCATCCTTGAGGATATATCTGCGACTTTTTACAGAAGACGCAGTAACTGGAAAAACTTCTTGCTTGAGAACATCAGAATTTTAAATGGTCCTGTAAACCTCTTTCACTATTTGGAAGACCAGCATTTTAGTGACACTGAGCTAAACCTTAGGTGCATAATGAAACTCAGTTCAATTTGAAATGGGAAAGATATAATAAAACATCGAAGCCTGAGTGGAACACTGAAAGATTTTAATGCAACCGTGCTATTAGGTGTGCAATGTCACACAAATCTGATGGGGACTAGGCTGGTTCAGAAATGCAGGCTGATGGCAAATTCATATCATCAGATCCCAGCTTCTGTTGCAAATAGGTATGACAGTTCCTATCTCCTTTGCTGCTGATTGAGAGCTCCTTAGTGTAGCCATACTGATGAACTCTGCTCAATTTAATTTCTATTTCCATTTCACAACAGGCAGGAAAGGACTGTGTCAGTCAGCTTTTAATAGCCATTACCTTCCACATTGCAAAAAAATCATTCTAGATTTTAATTTATTTTCCAAGGAAGGCTATTTCAGGAAATTTTCAAGATGGAATACATTAAACTAAGTGGAATAAATAGCCCTGCATTGTAATATGGAGGTCTAATAAGGTAATAAAAGGGAATTGATGTTGACAAAGATGCTGGTCATACCCCACGTTTTTGGGGAATGGCTGAGATGGGAAGTTCGGAAGTAGAGTTCTAGCATGACTCTGGAGAGAGTTGGGCTTGTTCATCTTGGAGAAGTCTCTGGGCGGGGGGGGGGGAACTTCCAGTACCTGAAAGGTGCCTGTAAGAAAGCTGAGGAAGAACTGTTCACAAGGTCATGCAGCGATAGGATGAGGGGTAGAGGTTTTAAACTAGAAGAGGGGAGATTTAGGAAAGAATTCTTCAATATGAGGATGGTAGACCACTGGAACAGCTTGCCCAAAGAAGTGGTGGAGGTCCCAGTCCTGAAGATATTCAAATACCCTGTCAGGCTTGATGAGGCTCTGAGCAACCTGACCGAGTGAAGATATCCCTGCTTACTGCAGGGGGGTTGGACTAGATGACCTTTAAAGGTCCCTTCCAACCTAACATTCTATGATTCTAAGACTCTATGACCGAACCCCAGATTTGCCCTGATTTGAGTTTCTAGTTACATTTCTTATTAGCAGGAGTTGTGGTTCCCATCCAGCCCAATCACTCAGGAGGTTTGCTTCCCAGGGAAAGCAGGATGAAGCAAGAACGGAAGAAAGAACGAAAGAAAGAACGAAAGAAAGAAGAAAAAAGGGCTGCTACACCTAGAACAGTATGTTAATACATGATCTCTCAGTTTCTCTGTACAATGATGCTAAAATTGTGACGTCATAACCTGAATTGTCTCAGTGCTCTTTCAGTTTCTCTCTGCAGTGGCACTAAAATTATGACATCACAAGCCCAAATTGTCTCAGTGCTTTTTCTCTTAATCACTGCTTGTTTCTAATGAAGCTTTTTACAAGTGCAGCCTAGCAATCATAGAATCATAGAATTGTTAATGTTGGAAGAGACCCTTAAGATCATCCAGTCCAACCATTAACTTACCACCACCATGTCCACTGCTAGACCATGTCCTCAAGCATTGCATCTACCTGCAATGCCCAATATTATTCCTTGACTATCTGAAATATTACTGAGTGTACTAGTATATAAAAATGGAAGCATTAATATTTGTCAAAGAGACAGAAAAATAGTAAATTTATGTTCAGGATTTTATCACAAATAAAATTTTTAAAGATTTATTAAAAAATCGAAACTAGTTTAATGCCTTTTAAAAGAGGAAATGCACTTAGTTGTTAAACTAAAAGATTGGAATTGACTCAACCTGGGTTAATAGCTTGTTTTTGTGAAGGTCTTATTTTATATGACTTGCAAATTACTTCTCATCTCTTTGCTCCACTGTTGCCCTCTATAAAATGGGATAAGAATCTCTTTTTTTTTTTTTTTCCCCAAACAGAAGTATTGAGCTATAATTCTTTCAAGATGCAAAAGCACAAATGGCTCTAAGATAAGAAAGATTCTTTTAGAGCAAGTCCTTTAGCACTTTTCTTTTTTTTTGGGCTGGAATATGTGAACACTTTCCTAAACTATAACCTCGAGAATCTTACAAGAACAGACATTCCTATGTGCGCATTATTTTTATTATTTTTTTACAATAACTACCTAATCATATTTATATTCCTAGATCTTTTAAGGTCAAAGAAACTAGCAGCTTTTCAACATAAACCTATCTATGTCAAAGAACAAAATCTTTACAGAATAGACTTGTAGTTTTGCTGAGTTTGTGGGCTTCACAGTACAAATTAAAAAATTAAGCATGAATTGAGAAGGTGGTTTTCACAGGTTAGGGTGATGGCTGGACTTAAAATCTGAAGGATTTCTTCCAACCCTGACAATTCAATGATTTTGTAATTCTAATAGGTGATGTGAATTACCCACATACCTATTACATAGGTATATGAAACACAGGAATGACTGCAGTAATAACAGTAATTACAAGTGATAGGTACTAACAATGTATCAGCCTCCCAATAATTTTACTTATGTCACCACATAAGTTAGCTCTTGTAGCTGTCTTGCTGAAAAGTGCATTTACTCAGTTACCTTCAGGATTTTATTTCTTCTTTATTGTGCACAATGACTCAAATCGGAATTCTATGATTATAACCTAAAAGAAGGAATTCCTGGCTCACCCTGTCAAGCAGACTGGTAATAATTTTTGGACTAACTTCTATTGTTCTTTTAATCACTTCTCTCCCATATTAAGAACCTGGAGTAAACTTACACAAATTTCCACACTGGGCATACCACGGTTTCACATAGCCCTGTCTTGTAACAATCATTAGGAATAGATGCTGTGTAATACACTTTGCATCTATGTTGCATCACCACAATCACATATTTAACTCACATTAAAATATTCACTGACCAACTGTTTGTACTGAAGTAGCCTGGCTTTATGCTGCAGGCTGTTAAGTGTGGGGGACATTAAAAGATTCATCTGGCCATCTCAAGAGAACCTTAGCACGGTGGCAGAATTACTGAAATCCTCTAATGGAATGAATGTGACTGAAACATAACTTGCAATATTGCCAATTTTTGCAAGTATATTTAGACTATGTTCAAATAACAGTGTTTTTGCATCATATCCAAAGAAATCTTGCATTAGCTCAAACCTATTCCCTAAGCAGATCTCTTTCTGTCAGGAAATATATGTTCTGCTTGGCTTGGTATGGAAAGTGGGGAAAAAAATACCACTTCACCTTGTGGATAGAGGAATGGGTGGACTTCTGTGCAAGAAAAAATGAAAATAAATACTGTGATAACATTTTAGTGCATCTCAATCCTTTTGACCATTCCAGTCATTTCATCAATCTTTTTGACCTATTCCATATAAACCATACATAAATCTATCATAAATCCACATAAATCTATTCCGTATACAACTTGAAAGACAACCAATCCTCTGCAAGAACCACGTGCATCTCGTTGAGAACAAAGAATCAATAGCTAACTGTGCTAGAGAACTGGCAAACAATTTCCCGCAAAAGATGGTGAAATGCAGACTCTGCAGCTGTATTCACTCTGCGCTTCCCACAGCAGTGAGCTTGCAAACACCGCTGGTGGCAGTCAATGGAAGCCTTTATTTGGAAAAGATTAATTGTGGTAGTATGCCAGCAGTTGTGGAAAACTCGGACCTGGTTTTCCTTCTATTTGAAACAGGTCTCTTATTCCTTGACAACATCTAACACTGATCTTTTTGTATGTGAAGATCTGGATACGATGATGGATGTTCTTCATATAGTGTGGAGACAATGCAGGAAAAGGTGGGGAGGGGAATACGGACACAGGCAAAGAGGAGATAAAGTGGAGAACAGGAGCATAAAAAAATAAGGTGACAGGGGAAGCCGGGGTGGGCTGAAAAGTCTGGAGAAGACTAGATCAAACAGAAAGTAGAAGCAAGAAATAGAGATGTGGAGTTGAAGAGAGATGAAAAATTTGCTTACTGGGCTATACTAACAAGCGTAGCCAGCAGGTTAAGGAAAGTGGTTCTTCCTTTCTATTTGGCACTTGTGAGAACCATGTCTGGTTTTTGTCTTCCCAGAAAGACATCAATATACTGAATCAAGTCTAGTAGAGACCTACCAAGGGAACCAGGGGCCTTGACGTACAAGGACAGTCTGAAGTAACTGACTTCCTCAGTCTGCAGAAGAGAAGGCTTATAGCAGCCTTCCAAGAGAAGAAAGCTGGAGAGGGACTTTCTATAAGGGCATGTAGTGATACAATGAGGAGTAGCAGCCCTAAGATGAAGGAGGGAAGGTTTAGATAACATTTTTTCTCTATGGAGGTGGTGAGAAGTTGTAGAAGCCCTCTCCCTCAAACTGTTTAAGGCATATTGGATGGGACTTTGGGAGACCTGGTCTAGTGAAGGGTGTCCCAGCCCATGGCAGAGATGTTGGAATTAGATGATCTCTAAGGTCCCTTCAAACCCAAACCATTCTGTGGTTCTCTGAAGGCTAAAGGATAGATATTACATTAGTATTCAAGTAACCAGTTAGCAGGTGTATAGAAGACAGAGACAGCCTCTCATTGTTGTGTTCAAAGAAAGGTTGCAAGGCAACAGATACAACATGTGATAAAGAGTATTACAATTAAATTTTAGGAAAAAACATGTTAACCCCGGACACTAGTGGTCAAACCTGATTCAGGGTTTGACCAGAATGGCTGCAGAATCTCTATTCTTGGAGACCCTTAAAACCTTCTTGTACAAAGCCCTGCCAAACCTACTCAAGCTTGGAAACTGTCTCTTATCTTTGAAGACAACTTCACTTTGAGGGACAGTGTTCAGACCAGGTGATGTCCAGAGGTCTTTTCAAACCTAACTTGTTCTTTGAGTCTATGACCTTGAAATGAAGATAAGACCCTAAAGACACAAAGTTAGAAGACTGCAGATGAGTAACCATAAGACCATACTCTACACAGCCTAAAAATGAAGAAAAATTTCAAAAAATCTCAAAACTTTTGCAACCAAATATATGTAAAACTTCATAACAAAACCTGTGTCTCATTCCCCCTCTAGTGGCTACTACACATAGGACAAGTCAGTGATAAAACCACATCATAAACTCCGGTGACATGTACTTGGGAAAAGGTGTGAAAAACGTTTATCACATATGGGGCTATCTATACATTCTGACACTGTAGCATTAGTGGGATTTGTTTTCAGTTCTTTTTTTTTTTAATCAGCAAATGGTGTACGACATGTATTACTAGCATTTCAGATCTCCCTCTGTCCCTAAAGACACCTTAAATGTGCTTTTTCTTGATTTCGAAATATTTTTTCTTCTATTTTCAAATTTTTTTAATATTCTCTATGTATGCATAAATGCACATACATACATATATATGATTTTCTCTCTGTGTATGTGCAAAATTTTGTAGTTGTACATAAACATACATTTATGCATATATTTTCTTTGTGTACTAAGTAAATAATGCATTTCCAAGATTCATTCTTCAGACAAGGTCACCTAAACTGATTTTTTACATTTATGAATAAGTAAAAATGTCCAAGATTCTGTGAAACTTATTATTCAATTACTAATTATATCAAAGAAGTTAATGTACTGAGATCAGAGAAAAATACATCATCCTTCCATCCCTAAGCATGAAAGGGGGCATGTACAATATATATATTTTTAAAAATAGGCTTACACAAAGAATTTTAAGAAATATGGTACAATGCACTGCAATTTAAAAAGCAAATACAAAGAAAACAATAAAAAGAACACCAAACTGCTTATAATGGGAATACTATATAAATATCTACTTACAGAACTATGCTCATTGGCCATATTTGACTTATGTCAAATAGTGAAGGAAATATAGAAAGAGTATTGATGCTAACAGTGTAAATATGATTCTTGTTGCCAGGACAAACAAAGAAGTAAAAATCAGACACTTAAAATACTATTCACAAAAAAATGATGTCTAACTACTGAGTAAGGGGAATGTGGTTTTTCACACAAGTGAGAGAACAAGAGAATGCTTTCCAAATATTTTGACAGTAAATGGAATTAAATTATTAAAATGCTTAGAAAATTATATTACTGAGGAAAAGATGCAAGTGGTGCAGCATTTACTGCAGTTTCAGCCATGGTAAGAGACAAACAATATTCTCAGACCCCTCGGCCTGTAATGCTGTTTGCATCTGACCAGCAACAATAAGACAGCACCTAACACTAAATAGCTTATAAAATACCAGTTCGTCACTTGGTAAGCTAGATCTGCCTCTGTGAAGCTCTTTTAGACAGGTGGTGACATATAGGTGGCAGCTACCAGAATTAAAGAGCACATGCAGAAGATTAACGTGCCATTTCACAAGGGTTTCCTAACCAGGGTCTCGTATATTCGCAACTGGGCAGTTGTAATTTAGGTGGCATTCTGTCACGTGGTCCTCCATGTAATGGAGGCTTTAAGCATCCAAAGGCAGCACAATTTCAGTGGGGTAAATCACCCGACCAAAGTGCCAACCACGCACAGAGTGGGGCTGTGGGCATCGCATTCGGCAGCAGAGAGAGGCAACCTGTTAGAACCAAGGGGACAGAAAGCACTTGTTTCCAAAGCCTGGAATGGAAAAGTAGCTCTGACCAGCTGCCAGCGCTGAGAGACCAATTCTGCTGCCTCCAATAGCCACTATTAATATTTCACAGTACCTAAAAATGTACTAGGCATCACAGAGAAAACAGTAAAATCTGCAGACAGTTTCCAGAAGCACAAACAACCCAAGTTACATCTCTTACTATAGATAATGTAATTTAACAATGGGGTGGAAAACGCTGCAGGTGGATGATTTACAGGATTAGACTTATGGGACATGTCTTTATCAGGCTGCTTTTGAAACTAGGTCCATTAATCAATTGCTCTAAATGTATCTGGGTTATTTCCTTTACAAAAGCAACAAAATATGCCATTTCTGGTCAGGCAGGTACACCTACACTTCAGCACTCCTGAAAAAAAGGTGGAAATACGGCTTATAATGGTATATCTTGTATCTTAGAAGTTGGCATTTGGTCTAAACTGAGTCTCTTCAGCTTGGAAAAGAGGAGACTGAGGGGTGACATCATTAATGTCTATAAATATGTTAAGGGTGACTGTCAGGAGGATGGAGCCAGGCTCTTCTCAGTGATGGCCAGTGATAGGACAAGTGGGAATTGGGTCCCAGCTGGAACATAGAAAGTTCCATCTGAATAGAAGGAAGAACTTTTTCACCATGAGGGTGGCAGATCACTGGAACAGGCTGCCCAGAGAGGTTGTGGAGTCTCCTTCTTTGGAGACATTCAAGACCCATCTGGGTGCATTCCTGTGTGGTGTGATCTAATCTAGGTGATCCTGCTTGCGCAGGGGGTTTGACTAGATGATCTTTCGAGGTCCTTTCCAACTCCTAATGTTCCGTGATACTGTGATTCTGTGAAAGTAATTTAAAATGGGAAGAATCACAGTTTGTGAATGTCCTTTTTTCACCACTGCCTATAAAGAGACATTAAGGAACTAGCTTTGACTAGACATTTAGCTCTTAAGGTTAAATAAAATTTCCACTTTTATTTTCAAACTTCAGATTTAGTTGCAGCTACTGCATTAATGAAGTTACAACTGGTTTAGCACCAGAGAAAAAAAGGATAAATAAGCTACGCTAGGAAGGAAGTCTTTCCACAGGCATGTGAAAAGCTCCGCCCCCAAAAAAATCCATGTGAACGAATACCAGCATGCCTGAACTCCAGCTACAAAAACTGGTAGAAATTTAGTAATGTCGATGACGATGCTGACAATTGCCAATCAAAATGACACTTTTTTTATCCTCCTACAGATCCCAGGAAAAGAGATGGATTAGTAAAAAAGGAACAAAGAAATCTGGTGAATAATTACTAATTTAACAAGAATGAAAACATATACACTAACCAATATGGTATCCCAAATATTGGCAAGCATCTCAGAAGATACAATCCATTAAAATAATTTCTCAGATGTGCTGAAAAAAAGAAACAGAGAAAAAAGTTTATGTAGCAGGGTACAAACTGAGGAGTCACATTCCACAGAGAAGGACTTCCTCTAAGATTTGTTCTTGCACTTCTAAAGTTGCACAATTTTCCTTAAGTTTTACAGTTCCAGGATGCAAAATGAAACAAAATGATTCAGATGATAATTGTCTGAATCACAGACTGTTAAATATTTGAGGATATGAAAAATGATTCTTTTCTGTAAAGATGATAGCCAATTTAAATACCATATTTTTAGGTCTCGAAATGCATTTCCATTAACAATCGCTTATTGAAAAACAACAACTTGTACTATTCCATGGGCTGATGATGAATCACTTGCATTATATAGTTCAGGATCTGCTTGGACATCCTTGGGGTAAGGTATATCTGCTAAATCAATACCTTGCAGCTGGAACTTCTCCAGCTCTAGCTGTAACTAATTAGCATAATGGATACTATTTATCAAGTTTTTCAGTAAAATGAGCTTGCCTGGTCAAATGATAGGAAGTGAAAAACCCTGTGCCTGGCCAGTCACTATGCTACTTTGCTGTCCAGCGGAGATTTTAGGAAATACAAGTGAAAAACTTATCTACCTGTGAGCCCCTTTCATCTGTCTGGGAGTTTTCAAAAAGACACCAGTAATATATCTTCCCAAATGACTTGCCACTGAACTTTGTCAATTTAGTGACCCAATGTGGAATTAAAAAATGCTGTGCAACTATCAGCATAGTAGTATCCTATAAATATGATATTATCTACGCTAAAAGGCCTAAAAGGAGAAAGCAAAGGGTGCAGAATGGAAAAGCTGTCACTTCCAAGTATGACTTGAACAGAAAGACTGAAACCCAGCTTTTTTTTTAAACAGTGAAATTCAAGAAAATTATCAGAAAAAAACCCCAACAAAAACAACAAAACCAAAACCAAAGAAACTGGATTTCATTTCATGCTATTCCATACTGATGAATAATTCTCTGAGTTTCCCATGTGGAAAAATTATAGAGCTCTAATAAATTGATTCATAGCACAAAACCTTTTTCCTAAGGAAACACCATGTACACTAGTAGGACTTCTAGAGGAGAATGTTGGTAGATTTATTACTGTGGCATTACAGTAAGATGATGTCCAGGTTTCAGTTGGGCTAGACTTAATTTTCTTCCCAATAGCTGGTCTAATGTTGAGTTTTGTATATTGTAGCTGGAGTTTTAGCTATTGCTAAGCAATCAAGGACTTTTCAGCTTCTCATACTGTCCTGACAACAAGGAGGCTGCAGTGCACAAGAAGCCAGGAAAGAGACATGGCCAGGACAGCAGACCTAGAGCAGCTGAAGGGATATTCCATACTGTATAATGTCATACTCAGTCTAAAACTGAGGGAGTTGGCTGGGGGATGCTGAGGCCTGGGAACTACTTGGACATTGATAAGCTGGTGGCAAGGAATTGTGCTTTGCATTGCTTGTTTTGTATATTTTTAATCATTATTATGATATTATTCTTTTCCTTTTCTGTCCTATTCAACTGTCTTTATCTCAACCTGTGAATTTTACTTTTTTTTTCTGATTCTCTCCCCCATCCCACGGAGCAGGGTGTATGGTTGTTTCATCTATCTGCTGGGTTAAACCACAAGAGGTGATCTGGATGGCTCAGTGTATGAAGTCTTGTCATGCTAGCAGAAGTACTTTGTCTTCCGAGAGGTAGACACACATCTGAAAGCAGGTAATAGAGCCCAAATTCTGAAGCTGTGGAGACAGAGTCTGCACAGGCTCACAATGACTTGGCAACAGGCTAGAACAGTGCTAAGTGTGTATCATTAACCCCACACCAAGCAGTACATGCTGGCATGAGTAGTGGAAGGGTTCCATGTATTTACTGAACGAACTGCAAGAGCGATAACAAAGCATGTTTATGGGAAGATGAGGGAGGAAGAGGGAAATGCACTCTGACATTTTTAGTGGGGTGGTTAGAGGTTTGTTCACCAAATGGAAAAAAATAAATCTCTTCCTATGACCAGAAAATAACTAAAGGACAAGTAATCTTGCTGAGCAAACTGCACATACAGTGTAAAGCCCTGAACTTAAAAATGAAGTTTTTGAGGATCAGATTCTCAAACTACCCCGTGAAAGTATTTCCTATTTGACCTTAAAAACAATATTTCCTATAACCCTTTAAAAATATAACAACAGAAACTGTAGCTTAAATAATATGACAGAGCTGTATACAATTGAGTATATGAATAGTTAAAGCTGCGGTATAATTGAGCATATGAACAGTTACACATACTTGTTCAGTTTATGTTGCATCATCATCATAAAAAAAACCCCAAAACAAGCCCCAAACCCCCGGTGGGAGATAAATGTTTTTACATAACTCATGAAGTAAACCAGATGGCCTAATTACTTCAGCAGGAAGCCCATCTCCAAGTCACCAGGTGACACCAAAACATGACTCCTTATCTGGAGACATTCAAAACCTGTCTGGATACGTTCCTGTGAGACCTAATCTAGGTGATCCTGCTCAGGCAGGGGGATTGAACAAGATGATTTTTTGAGGTCCCAACTCCTAATGCTCTGTGATTTAAACCAGACGGATTGCTAGCCAACGTATTTCACAGATGGCAGCTGCTGCCATCCCCACCCCTCCCTCCTCTGCCTTGTTTTCCCCAAAGACTGTGTATGAAGCAGGGTTCACTTGTCAGACCAACATCTGACTGTAGGCACACCAGCAAACATGAGAAAGGGCGGTGGGGATGGTGCAGAGGCAGAGCTTGCAAGGAACATCTTTCTACCAGAGCTCTTTTGACATCAGAGTTGCAACACAAACATGTGGAGTCTTCCTCCAGACCAGAGCTGGCATGGTAGACCACGGACAAAGCTGAGCACCTTAGGTTAGCACTCAAGATCACAAAGCCAGTGACTAGCTATGACTAGAGGCATTGCAGGTACTGGAAGCACAGCTCTAGCTACAGCCCTGAATCCATCTTCCCAGCCTCCAGCTTCCTGCTGGTAGAGGTGCTGGGGAAAAGGAGTAGTGCAAGGAGTTGTGTAGATCCTAAGAGGGGAGTTTAGGGGTGGAGGCAGTTCTGGAGCTTTGGCAAACTGGCATGACTACAACTTGTACATTAGGGATGAGAAGCAGGGCAGGCCATACAGAGTTAGAGCAGCTGGAAGGTGGGAGGACATGGAATTGGTTGAAGAAGCAGAAATACAGAATGAAGGAGTGGGACTTGGGCAGGAAAAGTGGAAGATGCTATTTTGGATAGCTATAGGGAATCCATCAGGAAGCTGTGGCTCTCAAACACATTGCAGGATAGCTTCAAGATACAGAAAGTCTGGCAACACTTACTCCATACATTCTACAATACTGTTATTCGTTTCTCTCAATGTCACTTGCTCCCTGCATTAAACCATTCTCCCGCTGTTCCACCCTGTTTTGCATCCCACCCATCCTCCCATCCCTTTTGTATGCAGATAGGGAATATACTTTTCAAGGGCCTACATACCATATATTTCTATAATATTTAATAAAATGCAAAACCAAGTGTATAAATTCAAACTCTGAAAGTGGACCAGTGAAGGAATTGGGATCCATAGATTTCCTCATGAGCCCACGTGCCCATCATCATCCCGGCAGGTGGCAGGGGAACAGCACTCTGAAGTGTAACCATGAAGTTGTGTGACTTCGCTCTGTGTCGTGCACATGCACCACACGGGCCCAAAGTCACAGACAGCCCTACCATACAATTTACTTAATTTCAATGGGATTTAAGTGAATTGCCCATTAGTCCGTTTTCTGTGCTTCAGGAATTACCCAGGTGCACCATGTGGTAACAGTAAAGTCCCAAATGCCACTAAGTTTAAATGACTGGTGCTATCTTAATTGTTGATGTTAATATCAGTGCAACATCATGGTGGTAACCTTCTAGTACAGTTAGGAGATACACAGGCTCAAACCCTCAGTGCTCAGGCTTATTTTCTGTATCTGAGGGGAGTAATAATTAAAACCTTTTTGAAGATCACCATCAAAGTCTATTTTGCTATTGATTTATACTGAATGTTAATAATTAAACAGCTGACATATATCTCAGCTTCCTCTCATTGAGGCCCCATAAAAGGTAATCTATTTATATTCCACTCAAGATCTCTAGTGGTTCTTTACTACCTCAGTTTCCAGTAAACACAAAGCTTGTTATGGAGTGGGACTAATATTTCACTTAAACTGGTAGGAAAATGGCTCCTTTACCTCCCAACAATGGCTGTTTGTGAGTCTGTGAAGTGGGAAGGAATCTGTGTAACATGCAAAGAAGCTACCCAATCCTTTCAAGAGCTTCCTTTAAACAGGAGTTGGACCTGATTCATGAAAAAAAATGTGTATTTTCAGTGGGTGGTAACTTTGATGTAGTTCTTTTATGTATATAAGGGTTAGCCAGAGTGTCTGAATAAAAAAGGAAGCCAATCTGCTTTTATTCAGACATAGCACCATGTGGGCTGAATGTGACAAACAGAAATGGTATATTAAATGTGATTCAGAGAAGAGACAAATTTTCTTGTTAGTACAGATTATGGGGATAGGAGCCCAGTTGAAATGTGTAACACAATGACATGAATCAGTGATGACTGTAAATGTGGATCTCAGAACAAAACTTGTTTTTCCTATAGCCAAGGACTGTGGTGACATATTTGTTTCTACCATCCTCACGGAAGAGCTGGCAACATCTGTGAGAGATGTGACGGACACCCAGTGATGATCCAACCCTTCCCACCCATCTTTTTCCTAACACTGGCATAGTGCGTGTAAGATTGCCCTTAAAATCTGATCATTCAAGGGTCTGCAATAATTGTGACCAAACCATGTTTGATATTAAATGTATACTCCTCCTTCAGCCTGTATGTCCCTGTTTATCCCAGTTCTGGAGTAGAATGCCAGGTGACCAACTGCACTAGAAAATTTGTGTGCTTTTCCTAGAAGAAATTTACATTTTAACTCACTATACATCTCATAAAAGGAGCAGCTGTTTAAAATTGAAAATCAAACCATCAGTTTCCGACAGATTAAAAAGAAGCAGCAATTTAAGCCACATTTAAAGTTCGCAGGGGTTACTGAATTTCATTAAACCAGGTCCAATATGAAGCACCTTTGTCATTAAAAATCTATTGCCGTGAAGGAAAGATTTTAGAACTGCTTCCTGGCCATTTTGTAATTAGGTTTCTCAAAAAAAAAACCAAACCCACACTGAAAAGGATCAAAGAAATTTTATGCTTCTGTTCTTATTTTATCCTGTTTCCATGAAGTGGAAATGAGAAAGACCACCACAAACAGGTCATCTTCATAAACTGACAATCCCAGTATCACCTAGAAGACTGAATTCTCTTACAAAGTTTCTATCTTTCAAACACCAACAAGTCTTGTGCGCGCATAAAGTGACTTGCATGACACAAGCATTTGAAAAAGAACTAGACAATAAATAATTTTACTATAATTCAGAGCGGGCAAAATATTTGCAGGAAGCAGATAAACAATTTATGGCTGTAGGAGTGGACTGCCAGTATCACAGGCATGATTTAGACTGTGTCTGTTACATAAATGACAGATGGATTTGGGTTTAAAATTACAATTTGCAGTCTATCTTGAACACAAAAATGCATTTGAGTTCTACTCTTTTCTTTCAAAAAGCGATCTTTTGATCATCATTAAAGCAAGAGCACAAAGCTTGAAGACACAAGCCACTTCTGCGGAGCCCGTCATGGACTCAGGACATAAAAGCATACTCAGGGTAGTAAATACACTATGTGTGATATTCAGCACATGTAATTTCATCTAGCCATATTAAAACAAGGTGTATCACCACTTTTCCAGTGGCTAGAAAAGGTACCTAGACATTAGCTCAGACTAGATGCTCATTTTTCAGACAACTAAAATGTCCAAATCAGATGAGGAAATGAATCTTGTCTGCAATTGCTTAAAGCACTGCACTTCATTCAGAGTCAAACTTGCTCCAGTACAGACTGATGAAGACTACTCAGTGAATGAGTACTTGGGGTCTCGAGCCTACACTGAAACCTGTGATGCTGAAAGCTGTCACTTACTTAAATAGATTAATGTTGTCTCGCATCTACCTGTATCAGCAGCCACCCCATGTTTGAAAGAAGTGTAGCCCTGCCTTTCAGGAGAGTTGTATGATAGGCAGATCAGGGGAATTATTTGATCAACTCTTGGCTAAAACTTAATTTTCAAGGAAATGTGAAGTTGTTAGCCTTGTTTTTACCCATCCTGCATTTGCATTAAAATATGTAGCTCTTTTAGCATTCTGAACTAGTGAGCCAAGACAAGACATGTACTTCTTATATAGTTATAGTGTAAACATCATAAATGAAACTAAAGCCAAAGTACTACTGAATTAAAGAGTGTCTCTACTGGATTAAAAGTATTTCAGTTTATATACACCAGATTCTTAGGTTTATTACTTTTCCTCAGTTTTGCCTAAGGCGATTAAGTAAGCCTTCTGGCCCATAACAAACTCATGTATCATGTCGCCCAGGGATCTTTCTGGTATTAACAATTCTACTGCCACTACCTGGAATTCTGGTAAGCAGAAATATAGGACATAAGTAATAACTGTAAAACAAAATTTGAGACCTCTAAAGCAATACACAGAATTGTACTTCCATGTCAAATTCCTCTACTCCATTTTGACAGGCTGAAAACTACACTGGTGACTGCTGTTCACCAAATCAACTGACGTGGGTTATTCTCCGAAAACACATGATGCTCCCTTTCATTAATACTCTTAACAGTTTGCTTAAAAGAATACTGCTGGCATATGGTATTTTTGGGAAATAGGGTCACGGGGGAAGGAATTTCTCCTCTCCTGAGCCCCATAAATCTCTCTCTCCCCCAAGATTTAGGCAGGTCAAAACGCAATTATAGCTATTTACACAGAATGCAAATGCTTACGTACAGTCTCTCAGTTTCTATGGCAGCACAGCTCCTATAAAATGCAGCTCTCCAGACTCAGTAGTATCCCTGTGTACTCTCAGCCTTTCCTTTAACAGAGAATTCCCCACAATATGTGCCAGGCCATGTAAATAAACGCAGACCCCACCATCGAAGCCAACAGTGAGGTGCTGAGGAACGCCATCGGTATGAACAGCCAGCAGGAACTGCCTCTGCCTCCTGGCCTCCCTCCCACCTCTCTCCGGCATCCTCACCGCATCCTCACTGGGACCAGCGAGGGCTTGCCAGGCAAGCAGCGGAAAGGAAAAACCATGGCAAAGAGCACACTCTCCTCTTATGTCCTGCTGCTTTCTCCTCCTCTTGTGAGTGAACTGAGAAATCCATTTCCTAGAGAATTAAGATGGAAAAGACTGAAATCTCTGCTGCCTTCACTGTTGCTAAGATTATGCAATAGAAACATTTCTGAGATAATGGGACTTGTCAGCATCAGCTGAAAAAAAAAAAGCCTACTCTGTGACAATATTAAGAAACCAGCTATCCCTATAAACAGAAGTGACTGATGCTATTTTTCAGTTAATTCTATGCCTGAAGCAAAGCCATATACTGGTGTTAACTATATAGATAACTGGAGTGCTGATACAGAGTTTACTTAAATTTTACATTGCAATAAAGTGTATGCTTTACACAAGCACCTGTTTAATCTTCTCAGTACTACTTTACTCTGTTACTAGGAAGAATTATAAGCTTTGCATATTACTACTGGAAGACCAAATTGCAGCAAATAAAAGAGAATATATTCTCTAGGGTATCAGAAAGTATCCCATATGTTTATTTTTAAGAAAGAAAAGCATTAAAGAAAGAAAGTACATTGCTTCAGTTGAAAGTCAGTGGGAAGATTATTTTTATAGGCTGAAAAAGAAAAAAATTTGCTTAGGACAAGAATAGTCCTTAACAAAAAACCCTAAAAATTTCTTTGTGGAAGTTAAATATCACATCATTATGTGACAGTTTTCCCTACTGATGCTGAGCCTTGGATTGGCAGGAGACTTGAAAGTTTGATTAACAACCTACTGGAGCTCCTGGCAATGTGCCTGGGTGTTTCAGATTACTGCTGCTATAGAAACTCCCCTGGGTGACTGCACTGCTTTTCTTTTCACATTTCTAAAATGTTGGTCTTCAATTCTATATTTTGTCCTTTTGCAGTTTGCTCCACTTAGTAGCAACTGCTGCAATACTGTTCCACTGTCGCTCAGTGAATAGCATAGCTACACCAACAGCTATCATTACAGATAACAGGCATCATAAAGGAGTTTGCCATATGCCTTGTAAACTGGCCAAATTCTGGGTAGTTCATAGGAGGTTCATTTCAGGAAGCTATCAATTCATTAGTGTTTCTCTGAGTGTAATACTAGTTAACATACTTTTAAGGACAGATTATGAGCTTAATATTAGCTATATTTTAAATAACTATTTAAAAAACATAATTCCAATTTATCCAAGAGAGAATGAGGTGCTGACTACAAGATCACACATAAAAAATTATTTCTGTACAATGTTCCCTCCTTTCAGTCCACTTTTTCTATTTTCTTCCTTTCTTCCCCTCTCAGTATAATCCAAATTATACGGTGAAGGGTCTAGCAAGCAACTCTGATAAGAAGAAGCTCAGGGAACTGGGGTTGTTTAGTCTGGAGAAAGGGAGGCTGAAGGGAGACCTGATGGCTCTCTACAACTCCCTGGAAGGAGGCTGTAGTGAGGTGAGTGTTGGTCTCTTCTCCCAAGTAACAAGTGATAAGAGGAAATGGCATCACGTTGTGCCATGGGAGGTTTAGATATTATGAAAAAGGGTTTGTCAATAACTGGCACAGACTGTCCCAGAAGTGGTTGAGTCACCGTCCCTGGAGATATTTAAAAGATGTGTAGATGAGGTACAGTGCTTTAGTGGTGGACTTGGCAGTGCTAGGTTAATGGTTTGACTTGATCTTCAAAGTGTTTTGCCACCTAAATGATTGTATGATTCTATGAAATTATACTAACACAGTGAAAGAGTATCTCTTTTATGAGCACCACTGCCAGACTTTAGTGAGAGCAGAACCACAGGCACTTCCCATTGCTATTAAATGGAAAAATTACAAAATAGAAAAGCGGTGTAGAGTGCTGACTACCACCCTGAGCATCTGACCAGGCTGCATCACACCATTATACCTGCTACACTAAAAGCCTATCCAGCCCATCATCAGTGAAGTGTCTGTGTCTTCGGCACACAGCAGTCTTGCCCATGCACACACCTCTCGTGGTCCCAAGAATCCAGGGATTTAGCAAGTGTGGACACAGACACTATGCTCAATCCAGTCTATGGACACTGCAGGTCACATTCACTCAGGTTCCCACAATCACCTCCTGAGAGGAGAGCAGCCATCGCTAGGCTAATCCCTGCTGTTCATTCCTGGTGCCAGAGATTGTCTGTAAGGGAACAGGCTGTGAGTGGGATAAGCTGGTTCTGTGGTGACAATGTGTTCCTTGGCATTTTATCTGTGTCCGTATGGACAGTCTGACCTGATGGGGCACAGGACACAGGAGGCCTGCACGGTTCCTGCATCGATGACTGAATGGATAAGCTGCCTCTGTCAGAACAGCTCATGTAGCTCACATCTTACTCTAGGAGCTCCTGGGAAGAGAGGGATACCAAGAATCTACTACAGAAGGAATGAAGAGTCCTCATCTGAGTTCAGGAATGATGCCAAGCACCCTTCCTGAAAGGAAAAGAACAAACACAGAGCAAACCCTATGCGTGCACATGACTGATGTGTAGCAGTAAAGAAACCATCTGAGTCAGATAAGTCACATGGGTACATGTAAATCTTTTCTTGGGAGCTGGATAGCTGCCCAGTCTGAGTAGGCTCAAAGCTGGTGAACTGCTGAGGAAGGTCCATGAAATCACTCTGCAGAGACTAAATAACGTCCTGCAAATGAGGTTGAAACAAGTGTGGTTTAAAATAAAGTAACGCAAAATGTACTTTTTGCATTCTTCTTTCAAAGTAATACCATCAGAGACTGGGTTACACTGGGTCTCACCTGTTTGAAAGACCAGTAGCTTATTATCTTGTTCTCCAGAACTTAAAATCAGTACAGGCAAAACGAGTTTCTAGAACCATGCTTGTATAAAGAGCCTTCTAAATATTGCTCTATCTTTTTATATCCATTTTCTAACTTCTGGAGCTTGCCGAGAGCCTGGAGCAGAAATTGAGACACAGATAAGTGTGAAACATCCCTACTATCCCTCTAGTATTCAAGTTAAACCCAAACCAGAATAATTCAGAAATTGATTTTTTTTTTATCTACATCACTTACCAAAGCTTACAAAGAAATAGGGCATTGGATCATTAAGGTCCTTATCAGTTGCTTGAGATGTTATGAGAGAGCCGATTTACTGTTATGACTGTAGATCTTACAAACTTAGAAATAATAATCTTAAAATGAGAAATAGAGCAAAGTCTTCAAGTAAGTCAAGGTAAAAATAAAAGCCAGAAATGTTTCAGAAAAAAACCTCACAAATTAAATCCAACCCATGAACACTCATACAATTCTAACTATGTACCTACCTCCTATGCTACACAGCTCCATTGGTAATCAAATTTATGCCTCTCTTGTCATTTCACTAGTATGCATAAAACTGTCTGCAGCAATCTCCAGAGCTTGTCTGTCCTAAGCATCCATTTCAAGGCAAGACCAGACAGCTTCTGTGTAAATCTAAGAATGGAGATGCCACAGCCTCTTAGGGCATTTACCTCAGAGACGTTATCCCTGATAAATTCCTGTACCCCTACTATTTAGAATGTCCTGTGTATCATTTTGTTTGAGGCTTTTGTTCCTTTCGCTACACACCACTAAATGTCTTACTCTGTTTCTTATGTAAGCCCCACATACCTGGAGACAGCAACAGGACCTGCCATCAGCCATCAGCTTTCTAAAGCTGAACTAACCCAGTTCTCTCAGCCTCACCTTGCACAATCACAGGTGTACTCCAGCCACACAACCATCTTGGTAGCTCTTTACTGGACTTGACCCAGCACGTCAATGTATTTCTTTTACTGGAGAACCCCAAATTGGTGTTAGTTCTTCTAATGTGGTCTCAGAAGTATCAAATAGAGAAGGACCTGCTGGTTATGCTTGCTAACACGACAATTGCCTGTCTGTGCTGCAAGGGCACACTGCAGAATCACGCAGAATGTCTTGTCCATGAGTACCTCCTGCAGCTACAAACCTCTTTTCTGGCCAGCTTGTCTCCCAGTCTGCACTGGGGTTATCCCAGCCCAGACACAGGATTCTGCATTTGCTTGTCCAATAAAACAAGAGGCAGCATTTACAGTCATTGAGTGGAGTCTGGGTTATTTCAGCCTTCTCCAGACCACTCACTTTTGAAGGAATATCATTACACATTGCCATTACAGCATAGGGGAGAAAAATAGACAGACAAAACTAGGAACTTTTACTGCAATCACTAATATAAAGTGTAAAAGAAAGGGACCAAGTTCCAAACATATAATCTAACCCAAATCTATAAAATTAAAGTAAAAAAATATAAAGAAATGTTATGCAGTACTGCTAAAATATCCCGCTGTGCTGTATTTATGGTTCAAACCTTAAAAATAGGAGCCTATGTAATACCTAGCTACTTTCCATGAAGAATATATTGAATTTTTAGAATGTTGAGGAGGAAAACATTTAAATTTATTTTCACAAGGAAAAAAAAGCAATAAACAGCAAGAATGGACTTAGAGCACTTTTGGAGTTTCATATTTTCTACTTTCCTCCCTTCATATTTCCAGTTCCCAAATAATATCAGCTCACTTCTGAATCAGGAAAAAAATGGGAGAATCCATCTCAGGAGTCATAACATACCTTCCATTGCAGCTGAGATTTATCATTTGCGCAAATGTGAAGAAAACACAGAGTATCAGCCTATCAGGGCCTAAACATGCCATTAGCACACAGCATCCACAACACGCAAGGATGATCAAGGAAAAAGGAGTAACAAATAAGAATCTGCTACTGCACCACCATTTTTCACTGCAAAAAAACACTTTCCCAATGGTCAGACCACCTGGATTAGAGCTGTTCATGTGAGACCAGGAGTTACGAAAGAAACAGGGAGAGATAACATTATAGTGAATTACTAGAAACACTCCAATATTTAGGAGGCATTTAAGGAAATTGAGACAACTGAACACAGGATATTAACATCTCCAGGAGAGAACCAGAGATGGAGTGCTCCCCTTTCTCTCCCATGTATCTCATTAACAGTTGCAAATACTGTGGCGTAGCTGCGGTGCCTCTGCTCCTCCTTTGCAGAATCTCTACACACCAGCCCACTGAAACACACTCTTGAAAAAATGCTGCCTCCCTGCTCCTCCTCGCAAGGGAACTGTGGCTATGGAATAACAATTTACCTCTCCATTTTTCTCTTCCCTTTTCCTTCTTTTTCCTTCCACCCTGGATATTTTTGGACTGCCAGTTGGGATTATTGCTCTCTTTCCTGCTAAAATAAAAACAAACAACAGTTATATTTCCGACTCTGGGCTTAAGAACGAGATCCATCTCCAACATTAAACGGTCACAGTTTCTTGCCTGAGGTGCAATGCTATCTCCTATGACAATGACTACAGCAAGCCGTGCAACTAAAGGCAAATTTTGTTTCTGGATTTGCATGTGCAGTTTTCCGACTTCTCCGCTCACTACCTATCTGCAGTCCTGGGCAGAACTGTGCCCTGAGTCTTCGTCACTGGCTGGCATTTGCTTAGTCTTAGTGCATGAAAAATGAGCCTCTCTGAACTGAACTACAACAATAATTTAGAACACACACAGCTAAATTACAATATCTATTTCATAAAGCACCCGTCCCGTTTGACACATCTTCCTCCCTTCAAATGACCTTTCATTGCATTTTTCTTATTTCCAAGCACTTTGAAGCCTACTACTTGCAGATAGAACCATTGTAAGGAAGTCAGCATCCACAAAATAACTGATACTCTGGACAAGAGGCCAGTGGGTGTATACCCTGGTTTTCCTCCTTCTCTGTATGCTTGTGATAATGGGATAAATTGGGTCAAGTTCTGAGTTGCCCAAGATGCAATCTGGGTGTGCTGGCTTCCCTTCTGCAAGGCAGAACCACACTGTCCTTCAAGAAATGTTCTAGGCTACCATATGCCATTTTATTTTCAGGCTACAATCTGAGGCTCAGGAGAATCATGGGAAGGAGAACTGCTTAAGGAGAGAAAAAGACAAACATGCCGACAGCACACTGGGAGAGGAAAAGAAATTCAAACTTTCTAAAGCAGAGGAATGACCCCTTGCCTTTCTGAAAGAGCTTATGATAATACAGCACTTGACTCAGCAATCTAGAAAAGACTGTCTCTTTCAAGAAAGAGGACTCAAAATATTAAGTATAATTTTTTTCCAGTCACAGTAGGGTCTATTTTCAGTCCAGAGGTGAGGGCTTTCTGATAGGTCATAACAACAAAACAAGAGGCTTGGAGCAGAAAAGTTTCAGACTTCTAGCTTTTAACCTGAATAACATCTACAGTTTTATCGGAAAATATTTTTAAACTACCATTACCATGTAATGTACATCAATAGCAGGTGTGACCTATTCTGAGTTCTTCTGGAAAATATGTGTCATTAGATGGGCAGATCTGTCAGTAAGCACTCGGTAAGATGATTGGTTAGGAAAGAATTTTCACTATTTTAATGACTTTGAGCACCAGATTAATGCATTTACCCTTAGGAATACATGTAATTCCTTTTAACAGACATTTTTCTGTTAAACAGAAACATATCCCCTTAGAAGTAACATAACCTTTCCCAATGTAAAGACATCATTTTAGCAACTAGAGTCAGACATATAACTTTACATACATGAATGTTTTCAGATTTTGACATGTTCTAAAACATTTTGCTTGCTCAATTTATTTATTCCTGGCATAGGAATACTAACCACTTACCTAGTGACACTTCACCCTCTCCCTTGGTGGCAGATATATTATGGTGAGGTGTGTAGCCATTATTACAAAGAAGAATTTGGCCCAACTATCTAGTTAAGTATCCGGTTGAGTATTCCAGCTTTGCCCAAATGCAAACATCAACTTTGTGTTCTCCAGCTGTGCTTTCAAAGGGTCACTTAAATAAAAGGCCACATAGCCTTTGACACATTTAAAGTTTATGAAAATTTGTATCTTCATTTGAACTATCACAACA
This sequence comes from Heliornis fulica, assembly GCA_013399135.1. Classification (NCBI taxonomy): domain Eukaryota; kingdom Metazoa; phylum Chordata; class Aves; order Gruiformes; family Heliornithidae; genus Heliornis; species Heliornis fulica. The sequence continues at coordinate 52,159 of VXBZ01002893.1, forward strand.
GTCCTCATTCCTAGGTTTACAAGCCCATTTGGACAGCCTCGGCTTACCAAAAATTATTCCTTTCAACTTAACCAGCGTTATCAGAAAATAAAGTTGATATCTATAACTAGAACTGAAGATGTGTGTCTGTATCAGGCAGTGGGACAGTTATCCGTGACCTGAGCCACAGATCCACACAGCATAGCTCAGTGCCGCTGTACATGTGATGGCTATGTCTGGAAGCAGCATGGCTGTCTTGGTATGAATTGTTTTCTCAGACACAAAATTGCATAAAATAAAGTCATGTGTCACCATCTGTGTTTCCAGTAATGACCATTTAAGCATCTACTTAGCCATTTTTTTTTGTAACTGCTTCACCAGTTAGTCTCTCTTTTTTCTCCTACTAGGAGAAAAGGCCCTACTAGGGCTAATCAAAAGGAAGAATTGATTTAGCTTCAGATACTGACGGGTTTGGTTTTTTTTTTTTGGGTAGGGAATAGCAAGATATCTGAATTATTGCCAACTGGTTCCTCAAGCAAGTACCTAAAACATGCAAGTGAGTTGGCAGTATTGTCATGAACAAAAAAGCAATGTATGTCCATCACTGCTACACTGCAATAAGGTGCCAAAATTGTGAGATCAGAAATAAATCAAAAGCAAATATGGAGCTTACTAAGATCAACAACTCTCCAAAACACCTCAAAGAGGTTAGTAAAACAATGTCTGAAGAGGTACAGGACACCATACTGCTGCTTCTGTAAGCTTATTGTGCCCTCTGTTGATCACTATCATAGTCCTTACAACTACCTAATGACATGTTTTCCCCGTGACCCTGTGTTGTTCAGGACAGTCTGTGGCTGCCTGGTCATGAAAGACAGGCTCAGGCAAAGAGCACAGAATCATAGAAGCATGATCCTTACAGTACCCTTTCCCTATTTATGCTGAACCTGGAAAAATGCAGAATGAGCAAGGGCAAGAGATTACAGAAAGAAAAAGTCTGTAAACGGTTAAAACCGTCAAACACTCCCGCAAAAAACTTGCATTCTACCTACAGAATTCTTACGTGACATCAAATTAAAGCAAACAAAATCACGGAATCATAGAATCATTGAATGGTTCTAGACTGGAAGGGACTTGAAAGATCATCAAGTTCCAACCCCCTGCTTGGGCAGGGCCACCTCTCATTAGATCGGGCTGCTGCTCAAGGCTCCATCCAACCTATTGAACCTCCCTGTCCAACCTCCACCTGAAGGGTGTCTTGAACATGATTTTTATTTTAATTTGTCAAAGTACTCAGAAGTGAAGACACCATGAAACCAGCAGTACCACGGCACTGACTATGCAATACTGAATAATTTGGAACATAACAGACCTACAAATCATTTACATATACATTCCAGTATCATTACAGACATACAACTGGAATATAATTCTTACACTTCAGATCCATAGGCCTAAATGCAACCTGCATTGGATTGGACATAGGTGATACTACATATTTTTCTTCATAAAAATACTTTGGAAGGGAATGAGAGGTCTGAACAACTTTCCAAGATGCATTCTCACCCCTGTTGACTTTCCTTGAGGAAGTGAAAGAGGTGAGAACTTTTCTTCCTGATGCCACACCATCAGGCTCATTATTTTCTCCTGAGTGTCCTGCAAATAATAAAGGTTGAAGTACACCACCCTCTAAAAGTATACATCGCATTTCAGTTGTTTGCTAATGTTTTCTGCCCATATGTCCAACAATTCAAAGCCAACTTTTGGTTTAGTTTCTTTCACATTCAGTTGGACAGCCCCCTCTGTTCAGGCTTAATAACCAATAAAAGTGTAAGTCCTGATTCACCTTCCCATTGGAAACTGTGCTGGTTGTAGTGCAGACACTCACACTGGTGGTGACTGATATGCTGTAGAAGAGTGAAGTAACACTTTATAAATTTGACCGAAAATCTCCACTGCTCTTCTTAAACGTCTGGCCATTGGAAAGGTAGACCAGACCATTATTACCAACATGCTGACGTTTTAAGTTTTGTGAAAACGTTTCAGAGGTGACCTGCGTACAGCATGTTCTGCATGCTGCTGGAGTTAGATTTCTTTGCTGTCACCCAGTGGTGAAGTTCCCTTTTGGCTCTGTGCTACAAAGCATTTTTCCACAGATGCCTTACATACACGTCTTACCTTTTACTGGAAATTTCTGAACTTTGTGATTAAATGTTTTGTTTCATCTTCCATAGTCTCCTCCTGTGAACTTTACATTTATGGTATAGTGTGTATTTGTCTTAACTGCTTTGTCATGAGCATCTCTCTGGGACTCTCTCTGTCTAATGCTGTCATCCTGCAGACCTTTGATTGCTGTTATGTGATTCTTAACTTTCCTATAGTATCTGCTTAGTCAAAGTTACACTGTGCTGATGATAAAATTATGTTTCTTTGGCCAATACCAGTTATTAGTGTCCTATTAGTTTTTAACAGTCAAATGTCAATTTATATCCTTTCACAGCACTACAAACACTTAAACAAAACATTCAATTTTCACGGAAATTCCATCCCTTCCACATATATTGTTCTTTTTTTCCCTATGAACATGTGTAGTGTTTTTCTCACTTTGCTGAGCAGGCTTTTTTCATATTGTACTAGCTAAAGAGCTCCTTTCTCTAGAAATTCCCATATATCCTTTCTCGTGACTGCAAAACCAGAAACACAACTGCCACTCTGAAGCAAGAACATACAAGATGATGGAAACACTTTCACCATCTTGAAAATCTTGTACACTGCTACCATGCATGCATGAATGAAAAATTTATTGATGCACTGTCAATTTTAGCAAAGACGTACTCTTTCCCAGAGATGTTGCTCAAGCAACAGTTTATTGAACTAGATCCACTCAAAAGACTGCAGTGTTGATCTACATCCCCAGAGTGCAATTATTGTGAATATATCCAAAAAAACTTTCAAATGAGGCAGCAGAGATTTGAACACATAAAACACGTGATAAAAACCAGAGGACTAAAGTATGCAGGTTTTGGAATTAAGTATATTAAATCAAATACTGTGTAGGATTTGGAATATATGCCAATCTATCTTGGAGGCAAAACCAAGGTTTTAATTCTCCATCTGACTACCACCACAATGAAATATTATTATCAAGAAAGTTCCTGATCAAACATATTTAGTTCAACCATATATGTCTGAGACTTCATAAGTAACTTCTAATTATTAAAGGAGCCTATTCACATTTTACACTTAAATAGAATTTTTATACAAGCAATGAGTACCCTACCAGTGTGGTTTGTATGGCCACATACAGATTCCAAAAGATCTGAAATATTTGCACAATCTCCTCCTAGTACCAAGATGTTTGAAGACAAAATGACCCTAAATGCATCTAAATAATGCTGAACACCTACTAACACATCTTAACATGGAAACTTGGAGAGATTACAAAATCATGGCTACAACACTCAATGAAAATTAATGTGTTATTTATTCTCAAGTCTGCAGTGGATATCTTACTTTTAGAAAGTGTGTAACAGTGCCTTCTGCAAAACCATCTCTGCACTGGGTCGGCAGTTTGATCAATATGCATTCTAACTACATTATGTCACTTTAACATAAAGAGAAATGCCAGCCCTTTGGACACAGAAATTGAGCACACTGCTGTCCTAATACTGTGATTAATGCTGTGAGCTACACCCTGCCTAGCCTTCCTAATCTCTGGGCTTTCTAATTTATAGCAGAGATGGATAGGCTATCAGTAGGGAATTATGAGGATTACTAGCTGTTTATCTCTCCTTTACAGAGACACTTTGCTGCTTATGGAATTACCATAAACCCTCCATCTACAGTACCACTTCTATACTGATCCAGAAGTCTAGCTACCTATCGGTTGCAAAATGCTTTGGTAGCCAAAATATTAGAAAAATGCTGGAGTTGATGGATGTATCTTTTTCTATAAATGATTTGAACATACTGTCAAGGCCTGTCATGTTACTTCAGTGGCAATTTGTCTGCAGGTTATCTTTGCATTCCCTTGAAATCCAGTGCTGTGATCTTGTCTACACTAATTAGAGTTCAGCATTAAGGCTTGGAGGTTGCCCTCCAGCATCACCACAGGTGAAACCATTAAACATGTATGCCAAGCCATTTCTGTGTTCACAGCACAGTTATGTAAGCCATTTCCAAAGGTTTAATTTTTATGGCCACCAGGAATGTTAGTGACTTTCCTACTATCTGAAAATTAGGGGTTTCCATGACACTTCTAGAGAGTCCTTATGGTGTGGAGCACAAGTTTCTTTCTGGGGTGAAACCAATCCAACACCTATGTTGCTTTAGTTCCCTGAAGAAGAAAGAAAGGGATCCTATAGCATTTATTTTTCTACTGACTTTTAAAAATCTGAAGCTGTACAGAATGACTTTCCTATTTTCAAAAGAAATTTAAGAATGAACCCATCAGTAAGATAAATGTTGGTCCTTATTTTTTATGTAAGATGAATGCTGGCCCCCATATTTTAATAGCTTCAAGTGTCCTCCAACACCACCTTTTAAATATGGACTGCATTTATAACAGGAGTATTTATATCCAGGACATTTTTTTAACCACAAATTATTTATTTAAGTGACCATTTGAGCACTAACATTCAGCTAATTGCATGTATTTCATACTGCTCAGATACAAATTTTAGCCTACCTTATATAAGCATGTTCTTACTCAATTTCTCATCATTTGCCATTGAGTTAAAACTATCTTCACTACTTAACCAGCCTGCTAAATAGGAGGCATTAAGAACAGTCAGTTCAAAAATTCTGCGTCTAATTTTATATGTCAGAGTAGGTGCATGCATATTTATAAACATAATAAAAAGATGTACAACACAAAGATACTTCCACATTCAAAGCCACTACATTCACTTTTTGTCATTGTATTCATTTGTGTTTGTCTATATTTACTTTATGTTCAAAGACTGGAACAAAAGAAAATTGTTAAAACATAATCATTGGTTAAAATAAGAACTCTTTTATTCTCTACATCATCTTAAATCACTTGTTTCTTATTCTTACACACATCTTTTGAAAGACTTGATTTTTTAAGACTTAAAAAAGGCCCCTAAAAAATCAAACCACTCCATGCCAGAATTTGTTTCAGAACATTATAAAATGTCCTAGCACATAAAACACACAGGTATAGTCATCCAGTTTCTCTCTTCAAGGTGTCACATCTTGTAACAAGAAATGAAAATAAAATTACTAAAGGTGAGAACCCCCAGCTAGAAACCAGATAATCTGCCAGCCCAGCCTCAGCTTACATTTGTGCAGCCCTGTAATGCCAGCTTCTGAGGTTTTATCTCATGTAATCTCTGGTCACCTCCTTAGTGAGTATAAAACAGCAGCGATTCATTCCTACTTTGTCAAAGTTTTAGTACTGAGCCCTCTTCTCCAGCACAGGAACTCAATTGCCTGCTAGAACCACCTAGGCTTGTCTTATCTATATAATTAATTCCCTACTTCCACAGTGGTTTTACACTGAAGATACTTTGGTCTTTCCTCTTCTCTGAACTCCAAGTTTAATCTCTGAGGAAAGGAAATTATTTTTTCTCAATAAAGCCATTTGGCCAAGGAGAAAGTTAGCTACATGAAACTCAACAACATAGAGGGAGAAGAGATCATACCCAGTACCCAGTCCAGTCTCATACCCTGTGAAACCCTGGTAACAAAAAAAATAAGGTACTGTGATTGAGCCAATCCTCTGTTTAATTGAGCCATATAGAGTCCATGCCTTTGTGTGCTGTCATATCCTATTAGCAGGATGAAATCACCTTATTTTCTTCTGTCCTGGATTTGTTTGGTTTTCTGGCAGGGCATGCTGAAAACATACCAAGTTGTTCGGATTTATCAAGGCAGATTTGGCTAGATACAGAAAGGCAGAATTGGGAACCTTTCCAACGGATTGTTGAAATCTAGCAGCATATTTACATAAGACGTGAGGCTTTTACTTTAAAAATGGGTCATCTAAATAAGTACGTGTTAATGGACGAAACATAGGTAAGTCACATCATCAATACAACTCGCACTTTTCTGAAGAGTCCATCACTTTGGTTCCACTAAAACTGTTCTTGTCAGTTCCGATGTACATATCCCCAAACTTATTTCTCTTATTCTACTGTTGTCTGCTCAACATCAGGCTATTCCAGGGACACAGCCTGAATTAGCAAGGGACAACAGCATCACTTCAACACTCAGAAATAAGCCACAATTCCTTTGGGCATATGCACAAGGAAGAGAGAAATCTGCTGCTGAGAGCTGCAGCAAAACAGCTTCAAGCCTCGCTACCTCTGCTGTATTGGCGAGTACATGGGCAAGTGTGAAGCCATTCACCACACCCACCCCCTCCACCTCCCCTCCCAGATCACCTCTCTACTGTGGATGAGGAAGTGAGCACTGCACCCTGAACGACGGTGTGCAAGGACTTCATGAGAGGATAGTGTAAATGGTTTATGACAAAAACAGTGTGCCCTTGCGACCAAGAAGGCTAACGGTATCCTGGGGTGCATTAAGAAGAGAATGGCCAGCAGGTCAAGGGAGATTATCCTCCCCCTCCACCTAGTGAGGCTACATCTGGAGTGCTCTGTCCAGTTCTTGATCAAGAAAGAAAAAGAACAACTGGAAAGAGTCCAGTAGAGGGCTACAAAGATGATTAGGAGACTGGAACATCTCTTGTATGAGGAAAAGATGACAAGGTGACCGGATGAGGGAAAGACTGTGCATGTAGTCTACTTGGACTTCAGTAAGGCCTCTGACTCCATTTCTCACAGCATTCTTTTTGCTAGAGAAATTGGGTCCACTGGCCTGGACAGATATGACCAAACTGGTCACAAGTGGTGTCCCTTAGGGCTCAGTCTTGGGTGCAGTCCTGTTCAAAATCTTTATCAAAGACCTGGATGAAGGGATTGAGTGTTTCCTCAGTAAGCTCATGGATGACACTAAGCTGGGAGGAAGTGTCAATCTGCTTGAGGGAAGAGAGGCTCTTCAAAGGGACCAGACCAGGCTGGATTGAAGGGCTGAGATCAACGGGATGAAGTTCAACATGGCCAAGAGCAGAGTCCTGCACCTGTGATGTAAGGGAAGATGCTTGGGGAAGAGGGGCTGGACAGCTGCCAGGTGGAGAAGGACCTTGGGGGTGTTGGTGGACTGCACACTGAATATGAGTCACCAGTGTGCCCAGGTGGGCAAAGAAGGCCAATGGCATTCTGGCCTCTATCAGAAATGGTGTGACCAGTAGGAGTAGGGAGGTGATGGTTCCCTTGTACTCGGCACTAGTGAGGCCACACCTTGAGTACTGCATTCAGTTCTGGGCTCCTCACTTCAAGAAGGACATCAAGGTCCTGGAGCAGGTCCACAGGAGGGTTACTAGGCTGGTAAAGGGTCTGAAGAACAAACCTTATNCCCTGGATGTATTTAAAAGACAGATAAATGAGGTGCTCAGGGATATGCCTCAGGAGAGAACTTGATGATCTAAATTGTCTTTTCAAACTTTGTGATTCTGTGAAAAGCAGAGAGAGCTGGGAGCTGTTTGGCCTGGAGAAGTCAGAGATGCTTATAAAAATCTAAAAGGTGGATGTCAAGGTGAAGCCAGACTCTTTTCAGCGATGCCCAGCAATAGGACAAGGAGCAATGGGCACAAACTGTAATGCAATGAGTTCCATTTGAATATGAGGAAAAACTTTTTCACTTACAGTGTTAAGGTTTATGGCGTTTAAAGGGATGTAGCACACTGCTAACCTGTAGCAGTGGCACTAACCTTTACATCAGCAGAGCTTAAATACTACTGCAAATAAGAAGATGGTGTCTGATGTTTTTAAAAGGGTAAATTATTTATTCAAATGCTTATAAAGTGCTAGAAATCACTTACTCTGCTGCATTAGAGAATTAAGAAATATTAGAAAATATTTACTTTTTACACATTTTGATCTAATAATTCATACTGTTACTACTATTGCTCTAAATATAAGATGATTACTTCAAGTTCATGCTCACCAAACTGAAGTTTTCTGTTTAGCAATTAAGAACTACTGTTCCATTGTCACTGCAATCAACTAGTCATTGCAATGCAATTCCCCCTCTATTTTCAAAACCCAATGACAGCAAACCAAATATCCTTGAAAAAGGAAAACAAAGAGGTAAGTGTGACTGCGTGAAAAAGTACCCTGTCCTGGCAGGAATACAAGTACCGATGGTTCTCTGATACACTTAGCAGCTCCATTCCATTATGAAATATGACTGCCATTACTAATTTTGTCTCATTATTTGCACAAGATTGGAAATGAGGCACTGTCAATATGAAAGGAATTCAGAGAGACACCTTCCTATTATCCTGCTAGCATATGTCACAGAACTGTCCATTTTATTTATTACTTCACTGAGCTGGGCTTCTCAAAATAAGCAAGCGGATAGAATTACCACCAAGCAGTTGCCAAAATAATTATAAATATTATTACAAACTAGTGCTTCTCATATATAAAATAGATTTCCTCTGACATGAGCTGCAAAAAATCTTCCTTGGCTCAGATGCTAGCCACTGCTTGGAGAACATCACTTGGCTCTGAAGACAAAGTTCATGCACTGATCCTTCCCAGCTGAGGTCACCATGCAGCAATTCTTGCCTTTGGATTACCAACAAATGTCGTCAGTGATGATGTCTTTCTAGAAATATCTGCACTCTGATAAAACAAACTCAGCTACGTCTTATTCATTACTTCCATCAACTCCTCTTCCTTCCCTCCTCAAACACCTACAGTCACTCCTCCCTAACTTCTGAAGTTAAACATTTTTAGACAGAAAAACAGTAAAAGTATATTTTTTTACTTAAAAGATCCACTGGTGTACTGGTATAGCGTATCACAGACATGATAAGAAAGGAGGGAGTTACATTTCCTCTTCTGCCATAGTCATAGGACACGTGGGAATGGTTCAAAGCTGCACATGGGGATGTTTAGACTGGCCATTAGGAACGATTTCTTTATCGAGAGGGTGGTCAAACACTGGAATAGGCTTCCTAGAGAGGTGGTCAGTGCCCCAAGCCTGCCAGTGTTTAAGAGGCACTCGGACAATGCCCTTAACAACATGCTTCAACTTTTGTTCAGGCAGTTGGACTAGATGATTGTTGCAGATCCCTTCTCATTGAAATATTCTGTTCTATTCTACTGACCTTACTGATGAAAGTCTAAGACTGAAAATATAAACCCAAAAGACCATTCTGCCTAGCAAAGGATGATGTTGAGATTAAGAAAGAAAAAAATACCATAAAAAAAGCGCCATTTCTTAGCTGAAAGATATTTAGGACAGTCAGGTTAAATGAGGTATAAACTGTAATCAAGATCACAGCCATCAAGCTGGAAAGACTGACAAAGAAAATGAAGGCAGGAGTGCTCTTCTGGGGTGAGAATAATGTACACTAAGTACAGCAGCAGTGAGAAGACTAAAACCTATCTAATGCAGATTATATAATGCTCTATAGTCAATCATAAAAGAGCTTTCTTAAAGTTTGAAGCATTAGGGCTCAGGGACGCATTCAGCTGAGGCTGAGGCAGAGGAGCAAGCCCTTTATTCCTCATAGGAGTTGCCCTGTGGAACCTGCAGCAGTTGAGTAAGAAACTTGGCAGGAAATGGAAAGGGCACCTGCAAGACTAAGTCTATATTTTTTCTGAATTCTCAGCTACGCTTGATATCACTCACAAAGGTAATAAAGGTGGAAAATGTAAACAAACACATTGCCCTAAACTGCCACTCAGCTTTATCCTCAGGTTAAATCAAAATTTTTGTGCTATAACAAAGCTGATTCCTTTACAGAATAATTGTGTCTCAGAAATCTTTTTATCAATGAAAAAAATAATCAATGGATTAGACTCAAGATGATGAATTATTAGATTTTCACTTGTGCTACTTGCAATGAAGTAACAGTGGTACCTAGGAAGAAGCTACTGCTGAAGCTCATGCTGACTTTGCACTCAGTGCTTAGAAATGATCAATCTTGAAGTCAGCTTTGTTTTATGAAGGCCACAGAATTCATAATTTAAGAAAAATAGATGCCAAAGTTATTTCCTGATCTTTGCGAAAACCTGGCCAAAATCTTTTACGTATATGCATTATGCTAACGAAAAGCATTCTATATATTTATTTCTTCTTCCAATAAGACCTGATTAAAAGCAGTAGTATAAAGCATGAAAACACGACATTGCAAGAGAATATGCATGGGGCATGTGTGGGGTTCTGTTGTATTCATCTTTCTGCATAACTTGATTTATCCATTAGCAGATAAATGCAAACCATTAATACTCAGGAGACATTCTTTCAGGAAGTTAGGAAGGCCGAGGTTGCTGTGGTTCATTAAAGGAGAAAGTATTGTACATCTCCTCCTCTTGCATAACAGCCTATAGACAGTGCCTTCTCGGGAACACTGAGGCTGATCTATGCTCCTCTAACAGCAAAACCCCCTTGAATTCAATTATACAGTAATTAGGAATTACTCTGGCCAAGGGAAAAAACACCAGCATGAAACAGGAAGAGTAAAATGGCCCCTCTTATTCTCCCTTCTGTGTTCCTGGGGCTGTAAAATAACTTCTGGGAACTTGTGGGCTGAATGACCCCACACCCACAGGCAGAGCGCAGAGAAGCCCTCCTACTACTTTAAGGCATAGCTTGGAGTCATAAAATCCCTGAAATAGCTCATATTTGTCATCATGTTGTCTATTCAAAACATTAATCTTTTAAAAAATGTCTGACCTGGAAGATTCTTCAAATATAACATTATTCTAATTCTAACAGAGCCCCGCATTATCCATGTGTCAGAATGAAACAGCATGAAGATTTCAATAGTAGAGAACCACACAGTTTTGCACAAACATTAAGGCAGGTGTTCTGTACCTTTGATATATGAATAAATCTGAGGGGAAAGACAGAGTTTGCTTCCTAATGCCTTTCTATTTCTACAAATTCCTTCATGGAAAAGAAGATTTTACCATGTTACTGTTGGAGCAGGTCTAGAGGAGGGCCATAAACATGATCAGAGGGCTGCAGCATCTCTGCTATGGGGACAGGCTGAGAGAGTTGGGCTTGTTCAGCCTGGAGAAGAGAAGGCTTCAGGGAGACGTTATAGTAACCGCCCAGTACCTGAAGGGGGCCTTCAGGAGAGCTGGAGACAGCTGGCTACAAGGGAATGCTTTGAAATGATGAGGCATAATGGGTTTGAAATGAGAGTAGATTTACGTTAAAGGAAGACGTTTTCTATGGTGAGAGTTGTGGACCACTGGCAGAGGTTGCCCAAAGAAGCTGTGTCTGCCCCCTACTTGTCAGTGTTCAAGGCCAGGTTGGATGGGTCCTTGGGCAACGTGGGCTAGTGGAGAGTGTCCCTGCTCATGGCAGGGGCGTGGAACTAGATGAGGTTTGAGGTCCCTTCCAACCCAAAACATTCTGTGTTTCTACTATTCTATTCTATGATTAATTTCTTTAGCATTGCTAATTTGCAGTGAGTATTATATGACAATACTTTTAATGCTAGGAAAATATGTAAAAATAATCAGAAAGTACTTCAACAGATGCTCAAATGCATTTCAGTTTTCTATGACTGTGCAGTCTGACTGAGCAGTAAGGCACTCTAATGTATAGAGGAAGAGTTACAAGTATGCATATCAACAAAAAAAAGATCTGAGGTACTCTAATAATAATTAATATTAATTCCAAAACTCAGCCTCAGACTCTTGAGGTGGTATTCTACTACCATACAGGAATAAATCTGAAGAACACACTCAAAAATATGTATTACACAGTCACTATTTTTTTGGGTATGCCACATTGGAACTGAAATATTCAGCACTGATGAAGTGGGAAAGACCACTGAAATGGGAGTGAAAGTCCAAACAGAACTGCAGATTTCAGTACAATGAATCTAACAACCTCACTTGTGGATAATCCAGATAAAAATTAAGCCAGAAAATACTAAAAAAAAAAAATCAAAAGTTTTGTCCAGTAAAATATGCTATAAATCTCAGGTGACATTGTGTTAAAAATAGAGCTAACAGCAAAGATGAAAGAAACAATATCCTACTCCTTTTAGCACAATACAGAGAACAGAAGAAAGTAAAAGCCATGTAAATGTTTACCATACAATTAATTTTATAAATAAAATATTTCTCATTGACTATCACCAAAATCATATTACAAACTGCTTACTGAAAGTAAGTTTCTTTTTTTGGGTTTGGGTTTTTGTTTTTTTTTTTTTTTTAAAGGACGGACTACAGTTAATCAATGTACCTTACAATCTGTAAATTGAAACACATTATACTTAAAACTTGCTTAAAGATATGCTAATATGTCAGTAAAAATGCTTTTGCTGGAATCAGACTCTAAGTAATACCACTGTAGAATCCAGTGAGATAGAAAATAACTTTAAATTATTAAAATTAAGAAATGTATCTGTCTCATAATAATCCCTTGGAAATTATATATGTGCAATATAAGTTATGCATTTTGTATTTAATGTTCTTATGAACTACCAGAAAATGTGAATCACAGAATACAATTTTCAGCTACCTCACAAACACCAATAACAAAGCATTCAACCTGAACTTTGTATAATTCAAGGCATCCACACTATATTATTTTGTGGCCCAAATACTCCCTGCTGATGTGAAAAGATTGTAGCCGCTACTTTTGATGGCCATATTTCCTCTGAAAAGTAAAATATCTAGTCATCATAAAAGATGAAAATTATTTTCCATCATCATGCACTCCACACAGAACAGTTATTTATAAGGATTACAATTCACATTCTCATATGGCACATACCCCACCTTTTTTTCTTCACATGCTTTTCATTATTCTATTGCATTAATGGGAATTCTCCTCTTTCTATCTCAAACTCCCTTCCCAAATTAACTGTTGTAAAGCTGCACAGAGATGCTGAAAACCAGGAGAAGCAAACAATCCTAATAGTGAGCAAATGATCAACAACTATGCTTGCTATCAATTTTTGTTCAGAAAAAAAAAAGATAAGGGATAAATTTCAAATTGTAAGAATCTTACTAAGTAATATTATTCCATCAGAATTTTTAGTAATACACCACAACTGTAATTTGGACTGCAAATTGTTCACAGCTCTGAGTTGGTAATGTTCATCCTGAAATACTTGTAATGACTCATAAAGTATGTCAAACTACTGTATCTGGTTAAGTAAATACTTGAGATAGACTTAAAGATAAAGCAAAGGTTTGTCAACAACGTGTAGTTACTTCCTGAATTGAGAACAGAACACAGTACATTTCCAATGAGCTGGTATTTTCTGGTCAAAAGGTGTTTCACTAGAAATTTTTTTTTCTTTGAGCGACATACTTTGGGTGGAAGCATGAGTTTCAATGTATTTTGAAGAACAGAGAGAAACTGATTTCATGTTAGCCTACCTGTCCGCAAGAAACCCTATGTCATTGGTGGAAATGAAATAAGCCAGTTCCACTTTGCCTTTCAGCCTTTAAGGCGGTTGTACCCCAGTGTTTCTAGCACAGTCAGGTATGCCTTTCTCCCAGAAACCTTCAGTGTGTATCAAAAAGTCACACCATTATTCCCAAAGTACACTCAAGGTTCAAATTAATTTTGCTGCCTCTTAAGAGAGCTTATACAATTAAAGCAGGTCTGATGACATTCATTTGTTAAACAAGGTAAAGCTTCCATCAGAGGTCAGTCTCAGAAGGGAGATTTCTTGGAACAACTGAACAGAAAGGGAAAAAAATTCTACTTACTTACTAGTGAACGTAACATAGAGCTGTTAATCTCCTTTCGATTACTGTTAGCTCATTATATTCCCTTCAGTTTCAATACTCGAATACGTCGATACGTTATGTTTCATTAACGTAGCTGACTGAGGTAACTGGCATGATTTCATTTACAAATTTCACAAAAGATGCTGAATGCAAGAACAGCAAGTGTCTAAAATAAACCTTGGAGAGTTTATTAAGTACCTTAAGCAGGGAAAAACACATAGCAACATTAGATTTTTATTACTTTACTAACTATAGGTGATAACCTGTATATATGCACTCTTTAATTCTGCCTCAGATACACGCCTTACACATTCTTCTGTGATAGTAGCTACAAGCGTTCACCTTAACTTCATTTTGACTGTTCTGTAAAATTGAAATCATACCTGAAACAGTCATCAGTCTTTGCATCTACAAAAATGTGATTTCAAGATAGTAACTTAGGTTGAGCATATGAGTTGCAAAATGGTAAAATAAAATACTTCAGAGTGATAATTTTTTATGACAGCATAGCAGAAAAAAAGAACATTTTCCCACTCTTTCCAAAATCTGGTTGACTTTCAGGACTAGCTTCCAATGCAGAACAAACCATTTGAGAGAAAAGCAGCCCCTCGTTTTCAGCAAAAATAATCTCCCCACTTGAAAAAAACAATAAGTTGCAGCTAATACAAAAAAAAGAGAAAAAGCCCAAAATAAACAAACAATAAATAAAACCCAAACAACCAGCATAGGAAATTAAGGAAAAAAAAGGTTTCTTTCTAATCATCGTTCATAAGCAACTTTGTAAAAGATAGTATATATATAGAACATGAAAAAAGGGAAAGGATAGACCTCTGTTCTATTTCTGCTGTAGTTTTTATCAGTAGAGCACTGATGTCCAGAAACATGAATGGTGTTCCCATCATTTCAAACAGCTTTTCCAGAAGAATCACCCAAATAACCTTATGCTATAGAATGACAACCCTAATCTGACTTGAATCCTAACTGCTGTTATTGTGAGGTGCCTTACAGAAGTCTGTTCTGTAACATATTTGCACTGTAAGAAAAAAGAAAAAAAAAAGGGTAAACTACTGTCTATTGCCCATCACTATCTTTAATAAGCTGTACACTGTAGTCCTTTGGTCTAAGTTCTTTAAGCTCAAAAGTAAGTACATCATTGGAAAAAATGACTCCATAAAATCCTACTCGTGTTCTGCAAAATTTACTATCAAACCTCTTATTACATAAGATTAGGTTATTTGACGTTTTAGTGGTTAACTATTGCACTAAATCTGTCTAGCAAAGAGACATTCCATTTGCAATGGATATAGTTAACGAAACGGATAATATTCCATCAGCATGGTAAAATCACTAAATAATTTAATTCAAGCTTTCTAAACTCCATTAGCATATTGTAACTTTCAACTTTATCAACCTTATTTGATATCAATCTTTGTATTACATAATGCCCCGAAACCTCCTGTACCTGTTGCTGATACCATCCCATGTATATTCTATTCCTTCATGATCCTTTCAGCGATGTGGCATTTTTTTTGGCAGTCTAAATGTTACATCAAGACTAAAAGTATGACTTAATGTAGTTTTAACATTCCAATACTTTAATTACTTTTTATGATTTCATTTTGTTATGCAGTGATCACTAATTCAATGCTAGTATTAACTCCAGAGATGATCTATAATGTTAAAAATGTAATTTTTTCACATGCGGCAAGAATAAATCTCATCATTTTACTGTCTTTTGAGATATCAACACTCCTAAAGATGGAATGATTTACTGACTTTGCTGACCTATTTTTCTTCTAAAATTTTAGAACCATCAGAAATATTTAATGACTTGATTTAAAGTGCTGAAATGGAAGCACGCCAAAATCATATTGAAAAGATGTTTTTTTCCCCAAGAATTAACACCTGTCAAATTAATACGTTTTGAAGTGGAAGACCTCGTGTCCATTTCAACTTGCAAATTTGCAAGGAAACACTGTAAAAGGAATGTGTCATATTTCAAAAGAAGCACGAAAGCCCCACATCCCTTTCTGACTCCAAGATTTGCCTGCAGTGACTTCACCATGGAACATCCACATTCTTTTTATTTCAAAAGCTAATTGTGTAAGAGAATTAACCCCTCTCCTTTGGAAACTACTGGCCATAATTTAGAGAAATATAAAAGATAATTCTGGGACTGATTAAATATTACAACACTTAAAAAGAAAAAAGCTTACAAGCTTTCCTATACTGTTTGCAACCAAGAGGCCAAATGCTAATAGCCACACTTCCCCCTCAAGAATGTAATATGAAAGTAGCTTCGTACTGCAACTAATATATAAAATACACATAAAACAACTTCAGCCTCAGCATGACAAAACAAATGGCAATCCAAATGATCCAAATATCTGATCAAACTTCATGCAAGTACTAGTGAAATTATTATTTATTTACAAACATCAAAATTCTTGAGTAGGAATCCAAAATACTCACATCTAATACCACTCTCACTAGGATGATATCTTCTCATGGCATCATAGTTGCAGCTGACCACTGTTAGGTTGCCCTTGGCAAACCAAAGCCACTCAAGAAAGCTGTTCTTGAATCAACACATGATCTAGCATCTTTCCTAATCATGCTGCACACTCACACTTTTTTAAGAAGTAGGTCACAAACTCAGCAGTACAGAGGCTCTGGTATAGGCAGTAGTGACCAAAATTCAAACACTCGCAGCCACATTTCTACTCAAGCATGCAACTGGATAAATAACAAATAACAAAGCAAGATTAGGGCCCCTGTGTTCCAGAGCCTGCTCAAGTCCTGCTCTTGTCCAGACAAGAGCAACCAGGCTGATGAAGGGGCTGCAGAGCAAATCTTATGAGGAACAGATGAGGGAGCTGGGGTTGTTTAGCCTGGAGAAGAGAACGCTGAGGGGAGACCTTATTACTACCTACAATTACCTGAAAGGTGGCTGTAGAGAGGTGGGTGATGGTCTCATCTGCCTAGTGGCAGGTGAAGGACAAGGGGGAATGGCCTCAAGCTGCACCAGGGCAGGTTCAGATTAGATGTTAGGAAAAGGTTCTTCACTGAACGAGTTGTTGGGCTACTCAGGGAGGTGGTTGAGTCACCATCCCTGGATGTATTTAAAAGACAGATGGAAGACTTGCTCAGGGATATGGTTTAGGAGAAGACAGGTATGGTTGGACTCGAAGATCTTAAAGGTCTTTCCCAACCTAGTGATACTGTGATTCTGTGTGTCTTTCTTAGAGTTCATACTAAATGCATCAATGAAGGCATACATTCCATTGGTTATATATCAGAATTTAGACAGCTAAAGTGTTCTCACTGCAAAAGCCTTACCATAAAGTCATAAAGTGTCCTCACCACAAACTGAAAATCAACCACAGGCATAAGATTGTGCCCTATATCAGCAGGTAATTACAGCTCATGAAATCAAATGTCTATGCTATGTGGCATTGGTGCGGAAGATGCTTAAAATGCTGTTACCATATATTGGGTAGTATCTTCTTCACATTTTGTCTTGGGCTTTCCATCAAATGCACATTTAAGACAAAGTCCTGCATGGAAGAATATTTACTCCTTTCTCTGGCACTGACTGTTTGTCTCAGGACAAACTACCCTTAAGGAGCATCAACTAATGAAGTCCAAACATGGTCCATGAGTTGGAGGTGATATGAGGTAGAAATCAAATCCCACCTAATCTATAATTTCTGTTTTCTGTGAACCTGATAATGATACACAACACAAAAGAATCAGATCAATAAAATGTCAACAACAATAACATACAGAACTACGATGTACCTTTTGACATACAGAAGGTAAATTGAGCTGTCAAATCTTCACGACTTTCATACTTCAGGGAATACTGAAAGGGTATTTTAGAAGTCTTGCTCTTAGCTCGATTGTAGCAGAGACTTCCATCTGTTGTTGAAACTGCCTTTGAACAGTGTCTTTGACATAGGCAGTTGCTGCCCTTAAAAAACTCTAGTTAATTCCAAGATCTTTTTTTTAATACTACTCCTTTCTAGTAAAACTTTCATATGGATTGAAAAAGTGCACTAAAATAATCCAAATCTGCTCTACAGCTGTAAAAGAACCATGAGCAAGGAGTGAACATTTAAAGATTTTATGTATGTATGCTAATGCACTCATAAGCAGACAATATTCCTTTTCTGTCTTTCAGGGTGTATTTTCATCCACTCCAGATTTCTTGCTCTTGATCTGTACTTCTCCTCATGCTTTTCAATACTAAGGCTGTTTTTCTCAGCTGGGTAACCTTTGTGTCCCAGACAGGCACCTAATTCTGCCCTGTACTGTCAATTTAATTTTCCCTATCTTCATTGTGAACTCAAATGATGCAAAGCCCCAACTTCCAAACTGCACAGAGGTACTGGCTGAGGTTGAAACATCACTTTGATACTACTCTAGGTAAAACTGAATGAAATGTGAAAATATTAAGCAGATGCCTTGATTTAATTCCTCTAAATGAATGTCTGTGAATTATTCACCTGACTAAAAGCCAAACTATTCATTTGAATAGTATCATAAAATGATCTGAATAAACTGTTTTATGATATTATTTAAGCTACCATTCTGAAGCCACGTGGATAAATTTCTATGTGCTCTCCTAGGTTCTCCTAAATGTTTCTTTGGGGGAAAAAAAAAAAGGTGTTCATTTGTCCTGTATCTAAGATCATGCAATTATTAAAAGGTAATACTACATTATCTTTTTAATAATTGTGGGGGGTCTTACAAATCTACATAAAGGTGGAGATCAAATCCACCATTTTCCTATGCCAACTGCAGTTTTTCCTAAAGTACTTCCACAAATTAATATAACTGTGTAAGTAATACAATGAGCATCACGGAGGGATCCCTTTGTTGAGGAAGTCTTCATTTCATAAACGAATGAAGCCATTTTCCTTTCTGATATTTTGCAAAAAGCATGTTTATGGCAAACTGTCACTTGTATTAAGATTTAGAACCTAGAAACTACAGTGATGGTTCCTTGGAAATGCTTAAAATAGCTAAGATGGATTGACTGATTGCATATTCCTTTGAATTATTGTGAAAGCACCAGAACTATCTAAATCATGCTGTGAAAAAGTGGAGTTATAAGTTATATAACTTCAAGTTGCTATAAATTGCTTCTTGTTGAAAGCTATATAAAACATTTTCAAATCTGTCATGTTCCACCTCTCTGCTTTAAAAAAAAAAATCTAAGTGAAAATGTCCACAAAAAAATATGAATCAGGATTATGTTTTTAAATTGGACATACAGCTACACCACCATGAAGACTGTATACTCTTCCACGATTAAGTTGAAGAACCTGGTCCATTTTTACATCCAGAATGTGTTCACTACAGTAAGAGATGTTTTATTAAGTTAGCTAAACCAACATAGTTAATTCTGCAACAAAATCAGCTCAGACATACGGATTTTCTCATGGACATGTTATATTCACTGTTATTTAATCCGTAATACTGTTTGCTGCTGATATTCCCCAAGCCCTTAGAACAAGCTTTCGGACAAAGCAGACAGGAAAACGCATTTTTTACTTCTCCTCCCACAGCAGCATGCAAGATGACTGCACTGTGTCCCAGAGACACCGCTCTACAACATCTGATTTGACCTTCGATCTCTCCAAGAAAAGTCTCAGATCTTGGATTGGTTTCACCTACCATAAAGCAGAAGGAATGGCATATGAACAGTAAGAGACCATGAAGGAGGAAGAAACTGCTTTATTTGTAGTGATGAGAACTGAAGAAATTGGCACAGTAGATGGCAGAAGATAGTACAGAGGTTAAAGCTGTGGGACAATACCTGAAGGCTACGCTTGCTAGTCCTGACATTAGCCACTGCAGGTGGTAGGAACTGTAAAACCCGTGACAGTAAAATGTATGTCAGGTCCTTTAATATGCTGAAATATATACTTCAATTTAGAAAGAAACCCTTTTCCCACTTTTTGGCTATTTTATGTATATAGACTCACATTTTACAACTGCTATTCTGATTTTTTTCACTGGGAGTGAAATTTTAAAAGCTTTCAAGAATGTTTTAACAGCTTCACTGGGACCAGAAAGGAAAAAACTGCTACCGAATGAGGCTTTGAAAAAAACCCAACAGCTGGAGAAAGCACAAAGCATTTTCAGGACAGAATAACCCTCTGTGAAAAAACTTCTTGCACAGGTTCCTTCATTAAAACACACGCGCTGGCAAAGCAAAATAAAAAGGTGGTTATGGCACAATTGCATTTGTTCTGTTGAAAGTGCGTATCACCAAGCACTGAATACCACTCTATGATTATATCCTGTTTTGTACTCTGAAAAAACAACAGCCTCCTATAGCAACAAAGACGATTATAAGACAATTTCCATTTATACAAAAAAAACTCTTTACTAGTTAGAAAAATACTAGAAAGGAAAAACAACCCCTTGCTAGTGAAATTAGTTGAAATTAGCTCCTCTGATAATCTGGTTTTTAAATTGAGAAAGAAAGGATTTTTTTTTTTAATGTTCAGCATGATTTATTTTTAGACTGGCAAAGAGACAATGGTAAACAGAACTGAAGCTCTGTGGGCACCTTCTGAGGTTAAATTACCTTTCATGCCATTTGCACAGAAGACTGTTCTCAAGCAGCTTGAGCAGATGGTCGGGATACCATTGTCTATATACTTGTACCCACAAAGATAAACGATGGCTCTTTGAAAGCCTGAATAATATGACCATTGTGATGCTTTAGGCTGCCAAGGAAGAAAACCAACAAACCAACAAACAAAAGACAAACCAAATAAATATAATATTAGATAAAGAGAAGAAAAGAGTTTTGGTTGATGTAATTTAATTTTAAGATGCTCAAATCCCCTCTTTAACAAATATATTTACCTGTAATCTGGAATTATTTTGCTAGAAGGAACTAATATATTCCCGAATACTTAGCAAAGTGGGAGATGCAAGTGAAAACGAATCATATACAGTAATTCTAACTGACATAAGAACCAGCCTTCTCTGCTCAACTGCTTCTACTACATACAGCATTTGCTGGAGCATGCTGCCAAATATCAACCTGTTCTGTTTACTGGGCCGCAGAGATAGCAGAGATTTCCAAAACCAAGCCAGAGGAGACAACTGCCAGAGCACAGTGATACACCCACCCAGGTAGAGAAGACCATGAAAATGGGAGAACATGCTGGTGTGGTTTTTAGTTGTCTTCAGAAGTTCCCAATCTTTGAAAGCAGCCCTGGTGAAACATCCCCATTGTGAGCATTTCTCCAACAAGCTACTTCCTAAAAAGGAACTTTTATTGAAATGGATAACTGTTAACAAAGAATGAATTTAAATGATTGGAGGCAACATGCACAGCTATAGAGAAACCCCTGAGCTTTTAGGAACAATCCTTGGGGTTTAAGAATAAAGTGAACAGATACTACTCTTTGGACTTGCAACTAATAATTGCATAACCTGTCACTCTTAAAAGCTCCTGAAAAAAAAGAAGAAAGCCAGGTTGCTGAATATGGAAAGAATCACACAGAATCAGGGAAGGGGCCCAGACACTGAGTTCAATACACACAGCAAAATAAGACAGAATTGGGTTTTGAAAATAACAGTGAAATTAGATAACTATGACTCACCAGACACTCAACTTCCTAAATCCAGCAGGTAACAAAAAAGCATTTAATTAACTAAAGTTGCATATTAAAATGGACAGTTGCTTCTGCAATAACTGCTTGTTTAAATAATGCCATGACAAATAAAATTCATACCCTCTGCCTGGTACCATACACTTCACAACAATGGTAGGTAAACAGCAGATATATTTCTCCCTCTCTCATTTCAATGATCAATTGACCTTTTTTTTTTTTAAATCCCTTTTTGCTATGCTGTTGGCATATTCAATGTTCCTTGGAACAAATGTACAATTTAGTCATTTAATATTCTTGTCGGATTTTTAGTAATTGTTAACGGTGTTTGGTAAAGGAAACAAATGAAAAGTCTGGTGGAGATAAAAATCAAGCAGCAGTATCCATCAGCCCAAAGTAACATGTTTTGATAATGGCAGAGTAATTATAGTTCATATAAGAGGAAATAAGTGTGAAATGATGCAAATAGAAATTTAATAAAAAGTAATGTTAGAAGATTAGGAAAATAGAATAATTTATATTCATATGGGAATAGGAGAAAAAGCCCACATGGGAGATTGTTCCTAATTCTCCTCTCTGCTTCAGAAAAGGGGTAAATCCAAAAGTATTTGTTCTAATTATCAGTAGCTCCTGCAAGCTTTCATGCCAATGGCATTCTGATAAAAAAAAAAAAAAAAAAGCAAAGCCTTTCTTTCCCCAATGGAGCACCCTCTGCTTCACTTCCCCCACTTTCTTCTCAACATGAAATGTAGGGCCACTGTCCCTTAGCTGTTTGTCTCCAGGAACATCCTCAGATACATTTATCTATTTGTGAATACAACATAATGAAAGTCACAAATACACTCACAAGTACATTTAATGTGAACCCACTGTCTGAGAGAATTAAGATGTTGGTCAATACAACCATCTATCAGCACACCAACACTAAGGCTTTGGGTATCAGTGCACTTTGAAACATCTCTGTTATTACAAACTGGACACTATTATTCTTCTGCACAATCTGATGAATTGTAAAAGCTGCACAATATATTTATATTGAAATAAAATGATAAAGGGTTCTGTGATGATCTGGATAAAAATGTCCCTGACCTCAAATAAAACCATTTAACCAAAAATGCTTTTTTGCAAAATGCAAAATGCTTTTTTTTTTGCTGCTCTCACCAGGAGCTAAGAAGTGCCATGAAGGATAGACTGGTAATAGCAAGACACACATGTTGGCAAGTTCACAAATATATTGATGGACAAAGTTATTTCCAGGGAAGTAAAAAAAAAAAACAAAACCAACAAAAAAAAAAAAACCAACAAAAAAACAACCCAGGTGCAGAAATGTTGGTAGTTAAAAAAAACATTTATTTTTCCTTGGTAAAACAGTAACTAATTAGATTTCTCTACAAATAAATGATTTTCTAGATCCTCTTGTAAACTAGGACACAATTAGGATGCAATAACGAGTTGTCAGCTGAGGACTGAACTTCTTAAAGCTGCTGCAAAACCAGAGACAGATTTAGGCTGTCTTCCCCTATGTGCTCTTGGGCATTCCGATGACCCAAGACAGTTTCCTTTCTGCAGTATAAAAGGCACCAGTTGGAAGGTCAGGAAGGTGTTCCCATCACCCCATTACTCAGTAAGTGAAATCAATCATTGTTTATGGAGAGGAAATACGCTGCCCACTCTCAGGAGCAAAACTCACTAAAAACAAGGAGATGAAGAACAACTTTGGTTTTAACAGTGTGGTTGTACAGCAGCTGATTCCAGAAGGAATTTCTCAGTACTTAACCCTTTTCAGACTGTACCCCATTTGTGAGCCCGGATAAATGTAGCAGAAGAATATAGTGAGGCTGCTGAAATCTCATATAACTCCCAAAGACCTGAAGATACAGAAGATAATCACAGAAGGGAGGAAACACAGAATGGAAAAGCTGTCCTTAGTCTCAGTAACATGAGTGCCCAGTCTGGAACATGTTTTAAACAGACAGCTATTCTGACTGATGTGCGCTGGACATAAGACTGTAGAAGAATGCCAATCAGGAGATCTGGTAAGCAACAATTCGATTCTGAAATTAGTAAAACTTGCCTTTTAAATCTTGCAGAAAATGGTTTGTGAAGTTTGCAATTAAGTCATATCTACAGATTCAATCTCCTTTTAAGCAAATATGTGCACTGGGAAGAAAAGACTACTTGAAACTGAGTATTCCAGAATTGTAGCTATTTCTTATTTCCTAAATCTTTGTTTCATTAAATGATTACTACCAAGATGTCACGTCCACTAGAAAACCAGAGAAAGAATGGATAACCATATGAACAATCTCATAAATCCATTTGAGAAAGGATGAGCTCCATGATAACATGAGCTGATCACAGGGCATTCCATTAAGACCGAGCAGAAACCTTTCCCTGAGCAATGAATGCCACAGTTGGCATATTTGCTTCTGACTTACTGAAACTAGTAGACCACGAATTTACAGACCGTTTGACACAATTTTTCAGTGCTAAATGAAATGGAAGCTTTCAAATATAATCTACACTACTAAGGACAGAAATAGTGGTGTCTTTAAATAAAAATTAATACCATGACACATTTGGAGCATTTTTTCCATTTAGCACACACATTTTTCAAATACTTGGCAGGAATCATGCCCATTTATGCAAGGTTAGAGTTTCGTTACCCAAGTTCCAACATCTAAAAAACCTAATGTAATATCCCATCCAATACAAATTCTGAGCAAGTCCTTAAAGACTAGTGAATGAAATTTTGTGATGTTGTGTAAGGAAATACAAAATGTACGATTATATATTTCCTACTTTGTGCAAACACATATACTTGTGCAGGATGGGTGCTTAAAGTGCTACCAAGTCAAAGTGACTACATTTCATATCACTTATTACAGGTATAAAATTATTAGTAAATTACTTTCAAGAATTACCAGCAGTGTATGTTGGTGTAATATGCAATGTGCTAAACTATCATAAATAGCAATGACAAGAAGATGTCTTTTCTAAAGACACACCTGAAATCTTTCACTGTGCTTTCAAAACACCTAAGCTTCCAAGAATTTGTTTCAGAATTTCTGTTATATTCCTGTCTGCCCCTATTGTATTGTAGCTTTTATCAGAACAAAGACCTGTTTCAGCGCACACAGTCATCTCTTCCATCCTAGGAAGTGAAGACTTCATTATACTGACAGACCCACTGATGACAGGGCTCCTTACCTGGTTCAGTTAATGTTCTGGACATCTCCACAGAGAACAATGATGACTTGCTGGACTCTCAACCTGGAGTTGACTACAGCCTTAGCACTTGAGCATTATTTCATCAGCAGTCAAGAGGCAGTATCAAAATACAAGTTATTTACGGAAATATAAAACAAGTCCCTTCTACATGCAACATTTCCAGAGCAACTGACAATACCTACCTCTTTCACAAAAGAACTGCCCAAAACCTGGAGTGACCTACTCAGAGACATTGTGAAACCTTCGCATTTGGAGATTTCTCAAAACTCAGTGGGACAAGGCCTTGAGCCTGATGTAGGTTTGAAGTTGTTCTTGAGGTCCAAAAGCCCCTCTAGCCTAAACAATCATTTGATTCTATGCAAAATTACCCTCAGCTAAACCACAGCAATATCCAGAAGACAAGGCAGGAGTGTGATTTGCTTTACCTCAGGCACTTTCCAAAAAGAAGTGAAGCTGAGCCAGGGAGTTCCAAATGGTCCAAATTGCTTTGCAGTGGCCATAGGAGAATAGCACCACAGATTTATGTTTCATAAAGACAATAGCTGCTCCAGTGCTATAAAATCTTTAATTCCCAGCTCATGCTTCAGTAATGATTCAAAAGAAGAATTGCTAGCAGCCAAAAATCACCAGTCTAGTTACCTGCCACATATGGGTTTTCCTTTGAGGTCTACCTAATGATGAAGTTGACTTGGCTTTGCATACAACATTTAGCAAAGAAACAGCCTGTGATGATGCTGAAGTGGAAATCAGAGCAAATTAAACGGGTTGTCTTCCTATTTTACAACCAACTGCAATTATCGTACTGGGGAGATGCCATCCGAAGAAAACACTGAAGTACACAAACAGGAACCATTTCATTAGCATACACCCAGTGAACCTTCTCCCAGGTGTAATTTAAGGACCCCTTAAAATATGCAATTCTATCTACTACTTGGAGTCCTCAATTGCTTCCTACTGTAATTCTAGTTTCCCTCTACATGAAATCCTGCAGTTAAATCTACTTTCAGGATGACTGCCCTGATTAATAACTCCACAATGTCTGTACTCTCTGTTGGATAAAGCATTTATTTGTTCAAAAGTAATCCTTTTCCTCTGAACGCTGGCAATTTCAGTGCCGAGGGAATGAATCACCACCGCTTGGTGCTGCCATTCACACTGCTGGGATGTGTAGTCATGTGAAGTCATTCTGAGACATAATTTCTTATCCTTTTCAGTCAGCTGTGCATTATGACAGTGGAAGGACTATATGGATGCAAGTAACTCACAGGTGATCCAACACGTCTGTCAAAAAGATCAAAGTAACTTCACAGATACCAGGTGAATTCTGAATACCTCCATTTTAAAATCCTGAATGCTAAATCAAGGAAGTATAGTATTTGCTGGAACAGACAAGGCAAGAAAAGAGGCAGAACACATTAATGGAGGATGCAGTTTCTGGAAGGAAACAGTAGGGAAAACATGCTTTGTTCTATGTTAAGTTCCACTACAGTTTGCTGGAAAACAAATCCACTTGGCTAAAGTAGTCAGTATTCTTATTTTTGCTCCACATACTGGAAATAAAAGGAAAATAAGTATCTCTTGAGTTTTCACATGTCAGTGACAGAGGTACTCTTTACAGTGGAGAGCAATTGTTCAGTGGCCTGACTTGGGACTCATGGTTCATAAAGGATCATTTAGTTCACCGCAGAGATCTGAGCATGAGTCACTGATACCCCCAGGTATCAACCCTACTGATAGGCAATTATCTATTACAGGTGTGAATGCTTTTTGAAAGGTCATTTAACCTGGATGCAGAAGAGAATCCTTTTAGAAAAAAATATTTCCACAGAAAAAGGTAACATTTACTTGCCTGATTCTATTAGGAAAAAGGTACCTTCCATAAAGGATTTAAAAAACACTGAACAAGTATACAAAACACATTTTACAATGTTCTTATGCAACAACATATTAATAAATTTATGTTGATGACTTAGGGGAAGAATCGTATAGAAAAATCCACTGAGGAAGAAAGGCTAAAACATGCATTATCTCATCAGCTTAGTGGGGCCCATTTCACCTGAATTTAAATGACTTGAGTAAGATTATGCTGTGAGTCAGCTCAGAGCCCAGAATAGAACTAGGGAATCGTGGCTCATTGTCTCTGTCTTTAACCACTAGTTTCCACTCCCACACTGAGAAAAATGGATGTTACTATTTTATTAAGCTCTCCAATATATTTAAATCATACATATTTAATCACTGAACCGTATTAGAGAAAAAAAACATAAACTGAGATGTAAGACTGACATATAGCCTGAAACTTGGGTCACTACGCACAGGGTGAGAAAAGGGGCAATACTTGTATGAAGTGATGGATATACAAGCTTCAGTCCTCTAGCTTTGACACCTTTGGGATCTCTTATAACTGAAATGCGTCAATCTGGCTTTGAAAACAAACCCAAAAAACTGCAGAGCTCTCCAACCACAAAGAAGCTCTTTAAGTTATAAATTATATATGTATGTTACTGTAAAGCTTTGTTTCATCTTAAAGATACAGCTTAAATCTTCTGTTGTGATCTCTAAAATCTCGTGAGAATATAGTCCTGCTTCTGATGTGCTTCAATATATAGGGCACTAGATAGTTGTCTCCTAACAACAAATCTGTCTCTTCAGTCTTAAGGACAATACTGGGTAGATGACCTGAAAAGCACCATCTATATGGCACTTTACAATTAAAATAAACTTTCCAATACTTGAATAAAGAATGTCTTTTCTGGTAATATTTATCTATAGGTTAAATCTAGTAAGGAAATAAATCAACACTGTCACTAACAGAACTCTTTCCATTAATTGAATGCAGATTTTAAAAAGAAATATGCATTCTGGATAATATTCTCCTTCCTGCTTAATTTCTTTCTTTTATACATGATGCTATTCTTTCACTCATTCTCAGCAGGTCCCCTTTTTGACCTGTAAAAGTGAAGAATCTGTTTTGGAGTCTGTTAGGATAATAACATGTTAGCAAGTGCTGCAATTCGAGTTTAGTATGGACCATATCTGTTCTGTTCTAAAACCAGGATCAATTGGTTCCAGACTCCTTCTGATGCTGCATATTCCCAAAGACATTTTTCATCTCAAATACTTCAATGCTTTTGAAACTCTCCTTAGTCACCAAGATCAGAAAAGCAACTGGTTAAGCATAAATATGATCAGTTATTTCACAACCTGTTCCAGGGTAGAAGAAACCCACAGCTTCCCTGAAATAACCACAGATCAAGAACCCCTTTACATCTGTATCCATTTTCCCCATCTGCACACTCAAGTTGACTGGGATGAGCCAGATGTGTTTCTGTTTCTTGATGCTGCACTGAATTCACACTGTGCACTCCGTCATTCCTCCTTCCAACAAACAGTAGGGTGCAGCCAATATGCTTTAACTCCTGATGCCTCCAGTTCTCCACAGCAGATAATAGCAGGTCTTCATTTTCTTCCCCATAGTGAGACTTGGGGGCTGATCGCTCAGGAGATAAGGAAAAGGAATGACTCTCCCCAGTGTAGCAGAGAGGTACAATCATAGAATCATTTAGGTTGGAAAAGTCCTTTAAGACCATCAAGTCTAACTATTAACCTAGCACTGCTAAAATCACCACTAAGCCATGTTGCTAAGTACCACATCTGTGCTTCTTTTAAATATCTCCAGGGATGGTGACTCAACCACTTCCCTGGACAGCCTGTTCCAGTCCTTGGCAACCCTTTTGGAAAAGAAAGTTTTCCCAAATTCCAACCTAAATTGCTCTGGTGCAACCTGAGGCTGTTTGCTTTTCACAGAATCACAGAATATTAGGAGCTGGAAGGGACCTCGAAAGATCACTCAGTCCAATCCCCCTGCCCGAGCAGGATCATCTAGAGTAGATCACATAGGAACGTGTCCATATTGATCTTGAATGTTTCCAAAGAAGGAGACTCCACAACCTCTCTGGGCAGCCTGCTCCAGTAATCTTGTCCTATTGTTTTTACTTGGGAGAACTGACCAACAGCCACTTTGCTACAACCTCCTTTCAGGGAACTGTAGAGAGAGATAAGGTCTCCCCTCAGCCTCCTTTTCCCCAGACTAAACAACCCTAGTTCCATCAGCTGCTCCTCATAAGACTTGCTCTCTAGACCCTTCCCCAGCTTCATTGCTGCTCTTTGGGTGCATTTAATCACGTCAATGTCTTTCGTGTAGTCAGGGGCCCAAAACTGAACACAGTACTCAAGGTGTGGTCTCATCAGTCCTGAGTACAGGGGGGCTTTCCTAGTCAGGGATCTCTTCCCTATACTCACGTTATTGCTGAAACAAGCCAGGATATTGTTGGCTGCCTTGGCCATCTGTTCACACTTCTGTCTCACATTCAGATGGCTGCCGAACAGCACCCCAGGTACTTTTCTGCTGAGCAGCTTTACAGCTACTCTTCCCCAAGCCTGTAGAGTTGCCTGGGGTGGCTGTGACTCAAGTACAAGACCTGGCACTGGGCATTGCTGAACCTCAAACAGTTGACCTTGGCCCACTGATGCAGCCAGTCCAAATCCCTTTGCAGAGCCTTCCTATCCTCCAGCAGTTCTACACTGCCACCCAGTTTGGTGCTGACTGCAAACTTACTGAGGATGCACTCAAGCCCCCTGTCCAAATCACTGATAAAGATATTAAACAGAACTGTCCTCAGTACTGACGCCTGGAAAACAGCTTTAGTGTGGCCACCAAATCGATTTAAGTCCATTCTCTCTTTGGGCCCAGCCAATCAGCCATTTTTCATCCAGTGAAGAATATACCTGTCCAAGCCATGAACTGTCAGTTTCTCCAGGAGAATGCTGTGGGAAATAGTGTCCAAGGCTTTACTAAAATCTAGGTAGACAACATCCACAGCCTTTCCTCATCTACTAAGAGGATCACCTTGTCACAGAAGTAACTCTGTTTACTCAAGTAGGACCTGCCTTTCCTAAACCCATGTTGACTGGGCCTGGTTCTCCTGTAT
This sequence comes from Heliornis fulica, assembly GCA_013399135.1. NCBI lineage: Eukaryota > Metazoa > Chordata > Aves > Gruiformes > Heliornithidae > Heliornis > Heliornis fulica. Next base: position 81,805 of record VXBZ01002893.1, read on the forward strand.
GATTTCACTCAGGATGATCTGCTCCATAACCTTCCCTGGAACCAAGGTCAGACTGATAGCCCTGTAGATTCCCAGACCTTCCTTCCAGACTCGTAGACAGGTGTCACATTTCTAACCTCCAGTCAACCGGGACCTCTCCAATTTGCCAGGACTGCTAATAAATGATGGAACAGGGCTTGATGAGCAATACTTTTTGGGTGGATCCAGTGCAGCCCCATAGGCTTGTGAGCATCTAAGTGGTATAGCAGGTTGCTAACCATTTCCCCTTGATTACGGGGCTTCTCTCTTCTTCCCATCCATGCCTTCCAGTTGAGGAGGCGGAGTTTCTGAAGAACAACTCATCTTACTATTAAAGGCTGAGGCAAAGGAGGCATGAACTACCTCAGTCTTTCCTTCATCCTTTGTCATTACATTTCCCCCCACAACCAACAAAGGATGAAGAGTCTCCTTAGATTTACAACAAAAGGAGAGAGCTATTTCTAGAAACATTCTTATTGATTTTTTATTATTGTTATAGCTGGGCTTCGGCCCCTGTAATCTTCTCCCTGTATAATCTCACAACATCCTGGTAGTCGTCCTTAGTTGCTTGCACCTTCTTCCAAAGGTCATAAAATCTCCTTTTTTCTCTCCGGGTTCCAGACAAAGCTCTCTCTTGAGTCAGGATGATCTTGTTTCCCACTGTCTTGTCTTTCAGCACACATGGATGGACTGCTCCTACACTTCTAAGATTTTCTTCTTGAAGAGTGGCTGGCTGTTCTGGTCTCCTTTGCCCCTTAGGACTTCCTCCCAAAGGGCTGTCAACCAGTCTCCTAAACAAGCCAAAGCCTGCCCTTAAGACATCCAAGGTGACATTTCTGCTGACATCCCCTGTCCTCACCCCCATTTACTTCTCCAATAATTGAAAATGATCATTACGTGACTGCTAGGCCCAAAATTGACTCCAACCATCACATCACAGTCCTTCCCTGTTTGCAAACAGGGGACACCTTGAAATCCCACACAAGAACAAGGGCTAGCAATTGTGCGACTTCTCCCAGGTGCTTATAGAACATTTCATCACAACCCTAATGTCACCGTCATTAAGCTCTAGACAATCAAACAACTCCTGAACACACAAGGCTCCCCCATCTCTCCTTCCCTGCCTGTCCTTTCTGAAGACTTTAGAGCCATCCATTGCAGCACCTTAGTTGTGCGAGTCATTCTACCATGTTTCTGTAATGAGTGGCTTCTTACAGGGCAGACCACTTCAAAAATTTTAAGCTAATGTCTGAATATCTTTTAAAATGTCACATGCAGACACAGCTATATAATATATATGAATATGTTTCCTTGACAACTTCCAAAGCTCCTTAGTAGACATACCTTTGAGGCCTGTGAATCACAGAACTGAAAAATTGACAGTTAAAGCTGTTTCAAGATGCGAAACGAAGAACAAAACAGAAGAGGGGGCTGAGAAGACAACAGGTGATTATACAGAACAAGCAGGATATGCATATTGTGAACTTGCAGATTCAAGGTGGAATTTTCCTGAGATGCTAATAGACAAGAATTACAAGTGATTTCAGCAAATTATCATCTGAAATAATTAAGATTGATTTCCAAGCTATATATCTGACTGTGAGAGTCACACATGGTGTCATACAACCTTGTAGAACTTTCCCAACAACTGTTTGGCAAAAAGAATGAGTGGCTTAATTGCTTCAGGTATTGTTTTCTTGGAAGTCATCTTTATTGCAGTGTTGGCTGACACCTAAGAGTGAACTAAAAGATCATTTTTATATACTCTGTGTCAAAAGATATAATAAAATGCTTTTTTTCAAAGTTGAGAAAGTCAAGGCATTCAATGGATGGATTAAGTGGTGGCAAAGAACAATAAAATAGTTTGCCTAAGGTAAAATATCCAGTCACAAGAGTAGTTTGGAACACATTTGAGATCTATTCTGTGGAATGATCTGCTGGAATGTCATTTCCCTGCAATATGACTTTCCTTTTTTTTTTAATGTGTGTTCACTTGAAGCAATCTGTAAACCTGCAGTCTTTGGAAAATCATTAACTCGAATCTTATGTTGCTTAAAGCTCTACGTACCACTGGAAATTCATACAAGGTGTCTAATAAAGCCATTATTCCCATCTATAACACAAAACTTTGGTGCTATCTAATGAAGTTACCAGCCAGAAGATTTAAAATAAATGAAGGGGAAAAAAAAGTTAAGAGATTATGCAAATAAACCGAGGAACACATTCTCTTAAGATATTAAGTCAAAAGTATAAAGAATTGAAAAAGAGACTGTGAGGTTCAAGGAGAGTAGGCTCACTGATCATTATTAAATACAGAAGCAAACTCCTTAGCTCTTGACGTTCAACAGGGCAGTGTGCGTGTGTGTGTGTGCACGCGCTTATTGCTTTGGAATCAAAAAATAACAAATCTGTTCTGCAGTTCTTCTGGTTACCTGGGCAAACACCTATAGCCTCCTAAAATGGATTTTTGCTGAGTACTAAGGCAAAGGAACCTTGCTACCTTAACATGGACTTTCCATTGTTTAAAATGTTGTATGAGTCAACACAAGTTTTTACACTCCCTGCACTTATTCACAACAATCTGCCTTTTGGAGCAGTGCTTCCAACATCACCAACCACCATCTGCTTGACAAGCCACCTGAAAGGCATAATCAGCCAAAAGCCAACTCGAAATGCCATGAAGTTATCAGTAAAAGACCAGCTAATAGTGATTCTGTCCAAATACCCAGAAGTACTTGGCTTTTGATCCTGAGCTATCCTATTTGCTTCTTTGGGGAGAACAGCTGAAGGCATTGAAGCGAGTGCTTAAAATGCATTGCGAGATTTGAATTTTGGAACTTCATTATGAAGATACTTCAGGGATAGCATGATCTCATAGATTTTGGGGCAGAGTAACGGACTGCTAGGAGAAGCCCCACAGTCTGAGGCATCAGAGCTTTTTGATTCTAAGAAACATAAATAAGAGCTGTCAGATTGTGACTTCACAGTAGTATGATGGCAGAAAGCATTAGTAGCCTTTCACATTTCCTGCTGCATCATTATTACGTACTGCACCACTTCTTGGTCTTGTAACTGTTATCAGAAAACACAGAGAAAGATAATGCGGTGGCCCTGTAAAGTGGTATGACTTGCAGAGAAAAGCAACACCAAATTTCTGTCTCTTTCACAAAATCTACTTCCCAATGAAAAGTATGGCAGGAGTTAATGTTCATGATAAGAAAAGATGCTTATTTGGGTATCATTCCATAATTTAATTATCAGGTTTGACATGAGTAAACATTCAAACTCTGACAGTTTTTTAATGCCCATTATAAATGCCTCCTCTATAAAGCTGATTTCCTGTGTACTTTTAAACTCTTCTAAATATGATTTTGATAATGCAATCAGCTGCTAAAATAAACATAACCTACTTGAAGTAGTAATCCAAAGAGCACTATTTCTATTATTATAACTCCCATGGTGTGTAGCTGTAAACAGACAGATGAATGATAGCAAATGACCTAGATAAATGTGTTCCGATATCTGTCACTCCTTAGTCTTGACCTTCTGATGCTGTTCCAGCTGTGCAGTAACTTGTTCCTGCATTAAGGGAGAGACAATCTCAGGCTCACTCTATTCTGGGCAAACTACTAGAATTTCTCCACAGACACATAATCTCATAAAATTAGTGGATTAAAATGCAGTTCTTGTATGAGATAAAAAGAAATATTGAACTTTTCTACAACTTCTCAGATCACACTATAAAAATAAGTAATAAATAATAGCAATAAGCAAGGATTTACAGTACTAAATTAAATGCTAAGCTTATTTTACCAGTAGTTGGACGTTTTTGCATTTATTTTGAGATTTGTAACTTGGAAAGTACAAAACTCATCAAACCTCATTCCTAAGGAATCCTATTCCGATACTTTCAGTAAACAGAAGAAAGATAAATGACAGAAAGTAATTCTGACATAATATATTCATAGTTCTAATCTACATCCTGTGTACTTCACTGCACAGTGGTAATTCACCAGAATCACGCTGGGCTAGAAAAGAAATCACGAAGTAATCAGAGAATATGTAAAATAGGGTGAGAAGCTATGACCACAGCAGAATTCCAGTGTAACCAATAGTTCAGAGAACAACGTGTATGTTATAGAATATAGGCTGTATCACACACACAGAATACTCATATTTCTTACCTAAGAAATCAGTCTTAGAATGCTGGGTGATGCCTGCATTCAAGCTTAATACAAACCCACACCATTAACTTACACAACTGGAGACAAATATTAGGCATTCTTCTATGTAGCCCAAAATACCCTTGAACTTTAAAGCAAAACCAATCTCCATTGTTAAGTGGCAGAAAATTTTACCAAGAGTTTTCAAAGTGAATAAACCGGATCTGCTGCAGCAACATCACTAATAAAATACAGCCTAGCTTCTGCTATTTTTTCCAGATTCTGCTTGCATCCTCTAGCGAGAGTGAATAATCTATTGTGATGGGGAAGAGAAATTGGAAAACTTTTCATCAGTCTCATTAATCATCACAGCAAAAAGCCAGAAATACGTTTTTTTGCCAAGAGCATTACATTCCTCGAGAAGAAAGTTCTCCTAAGGAAAAAATAATAATTGCCCTTTCATCCTTATCTACTTCTTTGCATTACTCTAGGAAATCACTGCTAGAGCAGTGTGTGGAGTAACAAGAGGGCGCTTAGATGGGGGCCATATCTTCCCTCCTTGTCCAGGTACGGTATCCCTGTATAACAAATGAAATGCAGTTTAACTGTAAAGTCTCAAAAAAACACCCCCCAAATAAAACAAAACCCACCCTAAAATACTGTTATTTAACTTAATTTAGATTAAAGTAAAATCCAAGAACTTTCCTGTGAAGTGTTTTGGGTTTTATTTTTTTAAGATGTTCTGGTATTGTTGTCAGTAAATGACAGATACAACTGCAAAATATTCAAAGGTCTTCTTTCAGATAGACATGCCGTGCACATCTTTAGGCATGCTTAAATGCTTATGTGCAACGGGTGCTTCCAGAAGGCTGGAAGAAGGGTTGTCCTTATTCTGTAAGTTAATAGCCTTCAGGTAAAGAGTGACATACTCCCTAAAGAGTCTGAATAAAATATGAAGCAGCTGTAATAACCATACTATATTCAGAAATGCATGATACTAAACTTCTTTTATATTCACTGAGATAAAAATCTAATTTTATGTCCCTCAAACAAAAGGGCCAGCATTTAAGGTTAATTTTGAAATGTAGAGAAGTCCAGTGTTAACTTGCTCCTGACAACTCCAACTTAA